>CM038681.1:163723496-163973024 GCA_021605205.1 Aegilops longissima | reverse complement strand
GAATGTTATATTTGCTATTGTTTACCTGACTTATACATGTTTATAACATGAGATTATGCAACCCTGACAAAATTTGGTATCCAAACCAAACAAGGGTGATTATAAAGGAGTACAAAGTTTCCAAAGGCGATGTTGGGTTGGGATTTGAGATTAGGATTTGTCACTCCGATTGCCGGAGGGTATCTCGGCCCTCTTAATGCACATCACTAAGCCTTGCAAGCATTACAACTAATGAGTTATGGAGATGATGTATTGAACAGTAAAGAGATTAAGAACAGATTGAACTAGGTATTGATACCAATCAATCTCGCAAGTAACATACCGATGAAAAGGGAACAACGATGTTGTTATGCGGTTACCGATAAAGATCTTCAGAGAATATGTAGGAGCCAATATGGGCATCCAGGTCCCGCTATTGGTTTTGACCGAGACGGTCTGCCATGTCAATTGTTCTAACCGTAGGGTCCGACGCTTAAGGTTTCCGGGAGCTATTTATGAGTTTGTGTATTTTGAACCAAAGGAGTTCGAGTCCCATGTGATCACGGACATGACGAGGAGTCTTGAAATGGTAACATAAAGATTGATATATTGGACGGCATATTCGACACCGGAAAGGTTCCAAGTTTGGAGAAAAGGAGTGCCGAGGGGTTACCGAACCTCGGGAAGTAATGGGCCTTATTGGGCCAAGAGGGGAGAGAGGGCGCACCGGAGGTGGCGCGCCTCCCCATGGGGAGTCCGTAGACAAGGAGGGGGCGCCCCCTTTCCCTCTCCCCTCCCTCTTTCCTTCCCTTCCTCCTTCCTAGTTGGATTAGGAAAGGGAGTCCACCCACTAGGAGGAGGACTCCCCCTTGGCGCACCTCCAGGGCCGGCCGCCCTCCCCTTGCTCCTTTATAGGGGCAGGGGGCACCCTAGAACACACAAGTTGATCCTGAGATCCTCGCCGGGCGGTGCCCTTCCACCATATTCCACCTCGTCATATCAGAAGCGGTTTAGGCGGCCCCCCCAGAACATCAAGATCGCCACCACGCCGCGGCCGACGGAACTCTCCCCCGAGCTTTGCGGATCGGAGCCCGGGAGCGCCACCAGCTGACGGGTGTCAAGAACTGAGGGCCCGGAGTAACGGCCGATCGTTGATCGCGAGGAGAACGACGATACTTCCTCTACGCCAGATCGCCGCGGGCCACGAGGGACGAGACAACACTTCCCCTCGCTTGCATCACCATGATCTTTGCGAAAAATTTTGAAATTACTACGCCCCAACAAGGGCATCCGAGCCTAGGTTTTTATGGTTTGATGTTTTGCACGAGTAGAACACAAGTGAGTTGTGGGCATAAGTCATAACCGCCTACCAAAGATGTCATACTTTGTTCAGCGGTATGAATACATAGACAAACAGAATGTCACTAGTATGCCTCTATTAGACTAGCTTGTTAATCAAAGATGGTTAAGTTTCCTAACCATAGACAAAGGAGTTGTCATTTGATTAACAAGGTCACATCATTAGTTGAATGATCTGATTGACATGACCCATTCCATTAGCTTAGCACCCGATCGCTTAGTATGTTGCTATTGCTTTTATCCATGACTTATACATGTTCCTATAACTATGAGATTATGCAACTCCTGCCACGGAGGAACACTTTGGTACTACCAAACGTCACAACGTGAATCGGGTGATTATAAAGGAGTACAACAGTGTCTCCAAAGGCGATGTTGGGTTGGCGATTTCGAGATTAGGATTTGTCACTCCGATTGCCTGGAGAGGTATCTCGGCCCTCTCGGTAATGCACATCACTAAGCCTTGCAAGCATTACAACTAATGAGTTAGCTGTGAGATGATGTATTACGGAACGAGTAAAGAGACTTGCCAAGAACGAGATTGAACTAGGTATTGATACCGACGATCAATCTCGGCAAGTAACATACCGATGACAAAGGGAACAACGATGTTGTTATGCGGTCCGACCGATAAAGATCTTCGAGAATATGTAGGAGCCAATATGGGCATCCAGGTCCCGCTATTGGTTATTGACCGAGACGGTCTCGGTCATGTCTACATTGTTCTCGAACCGTAGGGTCCGCACGCTTAAGGTTTCGGCGATGCTTATATTATGAGTTTGTGTATTTTGATGTACCAAGGAGTTCGAGTCCCGGATGTGATCACGGACATGACGAGGAGTCTTGAAATGGTCGAGACATAAAGATTGATATATTGGACGGCTATATTCGACACCGAAAGGTTCCGAAGTTTCCGGAGAAAACCGGAGTGCCGAGGGGTTACCGAACCCCTGGGAAGTAATGGGCCTTATTGGGCCAAGAGGGGAGAGAGAGGGCTGCACCAGGAGGTGGCGCGCCCCCCCATGGGGAGTCCGAATAGGACAAGGAGGGGGGGGGCGCGGCCCCCCTTTCCCTCTCCCTCTCCCTCTCTTTCCTTCCCCCTTCCTCCTTCCTAGTTGGACTAGGAAAGGGGAGTCCTACTCCCACTAGGAGGAGGACTCCCCCCTCCCTTGGCGCACCTCCTAGGGCCGGCCGGCCTCCCCTTGCTCCTTTATATACGGGGCAGGGGGCACCCTAGAACACACAAGTTGATCCTTGAGATCGCTCTCAGCCGTGCGGTGCCCCTTCCACCATATTCCACCTCGGTCATATCAGAAGCGGTGCTTAGGCGAAGCCCCGCGCCGGTAGAACATCAAGATCGCCACCACGCCGTCGGCCGACGGAACTCTCTCCCCGAGCTTTGCCGGATCGGAGCTCGAGGAGCGCCACCGAGCTGTACGTGTGTCAAGAACTCGGAGGCGCCGGAGTAACGGCGCTGGATCGGTTGATCGCGAGGAGAACGTGACGACTACTTCCTCTACGCCAGATCGCTTCCGCCGGTCTCACGAGGGTACGAGACAACACTCTCCCTCTCGCTGCTGCATCACCATGATCTTGCGTGTGCGAGGAAAATTTTGAAATTACTACGCTCCCAACAAAGGGCATCCGAGCCTAGGTTTTTATGGTTTGATGTTTTGCACGAGTAGAACACAAGTGAGTTGTGGGCGATACAAGTCATACCGCCTACCAGCATGTCATACTTTGGTTCAGCGGTATTGTGAGATGAAGCGCCCGACCGACATTACGCCAGACGCTTACGCGAGACTGGTTTCACTGCTACGAGCACTCGTGCTTAAAGGTGGCTGGCGGGTGTCTGCTCTCTTACTTTAGTTGAACTGAGTGCGGCTACGCCCGTCCTTGAGAAGGTTAAACGAGTCTATTTGACGAAGTATCGCTGTGGTCTTGATGCGAGGTGAGATTGGTTCTTGCTTAAGCCCGTAGCAGCCACGTAAAATTTGCAACAACAAAGTAGAGGACGCCTAACTTGTTTTTGCAGGCATGTTGTGATGTGATATGGTCAAGACGTGATGCTATATTTTATTGTATGAGATGATCATGTTTTGTAACCAAAGTTATCGGCAATCGGCTGGAGCCATATGGTTGTCGCTTATTGTATGAAATGCAAACGCTCTGTAATTGCTTTACTTTATCACTAAGCGGTAGCGATAGTCGAGAAGCAATAGATGGCGAAACGACAACGATGCTACGATGGAGATCAAGGTGTCGCTACCGGTGACGATGGTGATCACGACGGTGCTTCGAGATGGAGATCACAAGCACAAGATGATGATGGCCATATCATATCACTTATATTGATTGCATGTGATGTTTATCCTTTATGCATCTTATTTTGCTTTGATTGACGGTAGCATTTTAAGATGATCTCTCACTAAAATTATCAAGTAGTGTTCTCCCGAGTATGCACCGCTGCCAAAGTTCGTCGTGCCGAGACACCACGTGATGATCGGGTGTGATAAGCTCTACGTCCATCTACAACGGGTGCAAGCCAGTTTTGCACACGCAGAATACTCAGGTTATACTTGACGAGCCTAGCATATGCAAATATGGCCTCGAACACGGAGACCGAAAGGTCGAGCGTGAATCATATAGTAGATATGATCAACATAAGATGTTCACCATTGAAAACTACTCCATCTCACGTGATGATCGGTTATGGTTTAGTTGATTTGGATCACGTGATCACTTAGATGACTAGAGAGATGTCTGCCTAAGTGGGAGTTCTTAAGTAATATGATTAATTGAACTTAAATTTATCATGAACTTAGTACCGATAGTATCTTGCTTGTCTATGTTTGTTTATAGATAGATGGCTCGTGCTTGTTGTTCCGTTGAATTTTAATGCGCCTTGAGAAAGCAAAGTTGAAAGATGATGGTAGTAATTACACGGATCGGGTCCGAATCTCGAGGATTATCCTCATTGCTGCACGTAAGAGTTACGCCCCGGATGCACCGCTAGGTGCCAGCCTGCTCCGCTGATGTAACCGACGACGTTAAGAACGTCTCGCAGAGCAAAGTGATGACTACTCTATAGTTCAAGGTGCCATGCTTTACGGCTTAGAACCGGTCTTCAACGACGCTTTGAACGCCATGGAGCATATGAGATGTTCCAGAGTTGAAGTTGATATTTCAACAGTAATGCCCGGATTGAGAGATATGAAGTTCCAATAAGTTCTATAGCTGCAAGATGGAAGAGAATGGGTTTGTCGCTGAGCACATACTCGTAATGTCCGGTATTACAATCACTTGACTCAACCGGGAGTTAATCTTCCGGATGATTGTGTCATTGATGTAATTCTTCAATCACCGCCACCAAGCTACAAAGGCTTCGTGATGAACTATAATATGCAAGGGTTAGTAAAGACTATGCTCGAGCTCTTCGCAATGCTAAAGGCTGGAGGTAGAAATCAAGAAGGAGCATCAAGTGTTGATGGTCAATAAGACCACTAGTTTCAAGAAGAAAGGCAAAGGAAGAAGAAGGGAACTTCAAGAAGAACAACAAACAAGTTGCTGCTCAGAGAAGAAACCCAAGTCTGGACCTAAACCTGAAATCGAGTGCTTCTACCGCAAGCGATCGTCACCGAAGCGGAACTGCCCCAAGTATTTGGCGGATAAGAAGGATGGCAAGGTGAACAAAGGTATATGTGATATACATGTTATTGATGTGTACCTTACTAGAGCTCGCAGAGCACCTGGTATTTGATAATCGGTTCTGCTGCTAATATTTGCAACTCAAACAGGACTACGGATTGCTTAACACCGCAAAGGACGAGGTGACGATGCGCTGGGAAATGGTTCCAAAGTTGATGTAATCGCGGTCGGCACGCTACCTCTACATCTACCTTCGGGATTAGTTTTAGACCTAAATAATTGTTATTTGGTGCCGCGTTGAGCATGAACATTATATCTGGATCTTGTTTGATGCGAGACGGTTATTCATTTAAATCGAGAATAATGGTTGTTCTATTTATATGAATAATATCTTTATGGTCATGCACCCTTGAAGAGTGGTCTATTTTAATGAATCTCGATAGTAGTGATACACATATTCATAATGTTGAAACCAAAAATGCAGAGTTGATAATGATAGTGCAACTTATTTGTGGCACCGCCGCTTAGGTCATATCGGTATAAAGCGCATGAAGAAACTCCATATCGATGGACTTTTGGAGTCACTTGATTATGAATCACTTGGCACTTATGAACCGTGCCTCATGGGCAAGATGACTAAAACCCCGCTTCTCTCGTACTATGGAGAGAGCAACAGATTTGTTGGAAATCATACATATGATGTATGTGGTCCGATGAATGTTGAGGCTCGTATGGATATCGTTATTTTCTCACCTTCACAGATGATTTAAGCAGATATGGGTATATCTACTTAATGAAACATAAGTCTGAAACATTTGAAAAGTTCAAAGAATTTCAGAGTGAAGTTGAAAATCATCGTAATAAGAAAATAAAGTTTCTACGATCTGATCGTGGAGGCGAATATTTGAGTTACGAAGTTTGGTCTACATTTGAAACAATGCGAATAGTTTCGAACTCACGCCACCCGAACACCACAACGCAATGGTGTGTCCGAACGTCGAATCGCACTTTACTAGATATGGTGCGATCTATGATGTCTCTTACAGATTTACCGCTATCGCTTTGGGGTTATGCTCTTGAGACGGCCGCATTCACGCTGAATAGAACACCGCAAAACTGCTGAGACGACACCTTATGAACTATGGTTTAGCAAGAAACCAAAGTTGTCGCTTTCTTAAAGTTTGGGGATGCGATGCTTATGTGAAAAAGCTTCAACCTGATAAGCTCGAACCTAAATCGGAGAAATGTGTCTTCATAGGATACCCAAAGGAGACAGTTGGGTACACCTTCTATCACAGATCCGAAGGCAAGACATTTGTTGTTAAGAATGGATCCTTTCTAGAGAAGGAGTTTCTCTCAAAGAAGTGAGGGGAGGAAAGTAGAACTTGATGAGGTAATTGTACCTTCTCCCTTATTTGAAAGTAGTTTATCACGTAAACCGGTTTCGCGACATCTACACCAAATAGTGAGGAAGTTGATGATGTTGATCATGAAACTTCAGATCAAGTTACTACGTAACCTCGAGATCAACCAGAGTAAGATCCGCACTGAGTGGTACGGTAATCCTATTCGGAAGTCATGCTACTAGATCATGATGAACCTACGAACTATGAAGAAGCGATGGTGAGCCCAGATTCCGCAAAATGGCTTGAGGCCATGAAATCTGAGATGGGATCCATGTATGAAAACAAAGTGTGGATTTTGGTTGACTTGCCCGAGGGTCGGCAAGCAATAGAAAACAAGTGGATCTTCAAGAAGAAGACCGACGCCGACGGTAATATTATCGTTTATAAAGCTCGACTTGTCGCAAAGGGTTTTCGACAAGTTCAAGGGATTGACTACGATGAGACCTTCTCACCAGAAGCGATGCTTAAGTCTGTCCGAATCATGTTAGCAATTGCCGATTTTATGATTATGAAATTTGGCAAATGGATGTAAAGACTGCATTCTGAATGGATTTCGAAGAAGAGTTGTATATGATGCAACCGAAGGTTTTATCGATCCAAAGGAGCTAACAAAGTGTGCAAGCTCCAATGATCCATTTATGGACTGGTGCAAGCATCTCGAGTTAGAATAAACGCTTGATAGTGTGATCAAAGTATTTGGGTTTATATGCACTTTTGGAGAAGCCTCGATTTACAAGAAAGTGAGTGGAGCTCAGTAGCATTTCTGATATTATATGTAGATGACATATTACTAATCGGAAATGATATAGAATTTCTGGATAGCATAAAGGATACTTGAATAAGAGTTTTTGATGAAGGACCTCGTGAAGCTGCTTACATATTGGGCATCAAAATCTATAGAGATAGATCAAGACGCTTAATTGACTTTCACAAAGCACATACCTTGACAAAATTTTGAAGAAGTTCAAATGGATCAAGCAAAGAAAGGGTTCTTGCCTGTGTTACAAGGTGTGAAGTTGAGTAAGACTCAATGCCCACCACCGCAGAAGATAGAGAGAAAATGAAAGATGTTCCCTATGCCTCAGCCATAGGCTCTATCATGTATGCAATGCTGTGTACCAGCACCTGATGTGTGCCTTGCTATAAGCTTAGCAGGAGGTACCAAAGTAATCCAGAGTGGATCATCGGACAGCGGTCAAGAACATCCCAAATACCGAAAAGGACTAAGGATATGTTTCAGATATGGAGGTGACAAAGAGCTCATCGTAAACGGTTACGTTGATGCAAGTTTTGACACCGATCCGACGATTCTAAATCGCAAACCGGATACGATTTACACTAAACGGAGGAGCTGCGGCTGGTGCAGTTCTAAACAAAGCGTCAGAAGGGATCTACATGTGAAGCGGAATACATAGCAGCTTCGGAAGCAGCTAATGAAGGAGTCTGGATGAAGGAGTTCATATCCCATCTAGGTGTCATACCTAGTGCATCGGGTCCAATGAAAATCTTTTGTGACAATATCGAGCAATTGCTTTAGCAAAGGAATCCAGATTTCACAAGAGAACCAAACACATCAAGAGACGCCTAATTCCATCCGGACTTTGTCCGTGTGGAGACATAGAGATTTGCAAGATACATACGGATCTGAATGTAGCGCACCGCTGACTAAGCCTCTTCCACGAGCAAAACATGATCAGCACCAAGACTCCATGGGTGTTAGAATCATTACTATGTAATCTAGATTATTGACTCTAGTGCAAGTGGGAGATCAAGGAAATATGCCCTAGAGGCAATAATAAAGTTATTATTTATTTCCTTATTTCATGATAAATGTTTATTATTCATGCTAGAATTGTATTAACCGGAAACATAATACATGTGTGAATACATAGACAAACAGAATGTCACTAGTATGCCTCTATTAGACTAGCTTGTTAATCAAAGATGGTTAAGTTTCCTAACCATAGACAAAGGAGTTGTCATTTGATTAACAAGGTCACATCATTAGTTGAATGATCTGATTGACATGACCCATTCCATTAGCTTAGCACCGATCGCTTAGTATGTTGCTATTGCTTTTATCCATGACTTATACATGTTCCTATAACTATGAGATTATGCAACTCCTGCTTATCGGAGGAACACTTTGGTACTACCAAACGCCACAACGAATCGGGTGATTATAAAGGAGTACAACAGTGTCTCCAAAGGCGATGTTAGGTTGGCGATTTCGAGATTAGGATTTGTCACTCCGATTGCCGGAGAGGTATCTCGGCCCTCTCGGTAATGCACATCACTAAGCCTTGCAAGCATTACAACTAATGAGTTAGCTGTGAGATGATGTATTACGGAACGAGTAAAGAGACTTGCCAAGAACGAGATTGAACTAGGTATTGGATACCGACGATCGAATCTCGCAAGTAACATACCGATGACAAAGGAACAACGATGTTGTTATGCGGTCCGACCGATAAAGATCTTCGAGAATATGTAGGAGCCAATATGGGCATCCAGGTCCCGCTATTGGTTATTGACCGAGACGGTCTCGGTCATGTCTACATTGTTCTCGAACCGTAGGGTCCGCACGCTTAAGGTTTCATGATGCTTATATTATGAGTTTGTGTATTTTGATGTACCAAGGAGTTCGAGTCTCGGATGTGATCACGACATGACGAGGAGTCTCAAATGGTCGAGACATAAAGATTGATATATTGACGGCTATATTCGACACCGGAAAGGTTCCGGAAGTTTCCGGAGAAAACCGGAGTGCCGAGGGGTTAGCGAACCCCGGGGAAGTAATGGGCCTTGTTGGGCCAAGAGGGAGAGAGAGGGCCGCACCAGGAGGTGGCGCGCCCCCATGGGGAGTCCGAATAGGACAAGGAGGGGGCGCGCCCCCTTCCCTCTCTCTCTCCTCTCTTTCCTTCCCCTTCCTCCTTCCTAGTTGGATTAGGAAAGGGAGTCCTACTCCACTAGGAGGAGGACTCCCTCCCTTGGCTCACCTCCTAGGGCCGGCCGCCCTCCCCTTGCTCCTTTATATACGGGGCAGGGGGCACCCTAGAACACACAAGTTGATCCTTGAGATCGCTCTCAGCCGTGTGCGGTGCCCCTTCCACCATATTCCACCTCGGTCATATCAGAGCGGTGCTTAGGCGAAGCCCTCGCGCCGGTAGAACATCAAGATCGCCACCACGCCGTCAGGTCGACGGAACTCTCTCTCCCGGAGCTTTGCTGGATCGAGCTCGAGGAGCGCCACCGAGCTGTACGTGTGTCAAGAACTCGGAGGCGCCGGAGTAACGGCGCTGGATCGGTTGATCGCGAGGAGAACGACGACTACTTCCTCTACGCCAGATCGCTTCCGCTCGGGTTCACGAGGGCACGAGACAACACTCTCCCTCTCTGCTATGCATCACCATGATCTTGCGTGTGCGAGGAAATTTTTGAAATTACTACGCTCCCCAACAAGATGTAGATGCACTCTCCTTCCCTCGCTGCTAGTTTCTCCGTCGATAGATCTTGGTGACACGAGGAAAATTTTGAATTTCTGCCACGCTCCCCAACAAAGGGCATCATGAACTAGGTCTATTGCGAGATTCTTTGCATGAGTAGAACACAAAGTAGTTGTGGGCGCTGATGTTGTTCAATATGCTTACCGCTACTAGTCCAATCTTGTTTCGACGGTATTGTGGGATGAAGCGGCCCGACCGACCTTACACGCATTCTCACGTGAGACAAGTTCCACCGACCGACATGCACTTGGTGCATAAGGTGGCTAGCGGGTGCCGCCTCCCACTCTAGTCGGAACGGATTCGGCGAAAAGGGTCCTTATGAAGGGTAAATAGCAATTGGCATATCACATTGTGGTTTTGCGAGGTAAGAAACGTTTGCTAGAAACCCATAGCAGCCATCAGAAACATGCAAACAACAATTAGAGGACGCCTAACTTGTTTTTGCAGGGTATGCTATGTGATGTGATATGGCCAAGAAGAATGTGATGAATGATATGAGATGTATGAGATTGATCATGTTCTTGTAATAGGATTCACGACTTGCATGTCGATGAGTATGACAACCGGCAGGAGCCATAGGAGTTGTCTTTATTTATTGTATGACCTGCGTGTCATTAAACAACGCCATGTAATTACTTTACTTTATTGCTAACCGGTAGCCATAGTAGTAGAAGTAATAGTTGGCGAGACAACTTCATGAAGACACGATGATAGAGATCATGATGATGGAGATCATGGTGTCATGCCGGTGACGATGATGATCATGGAGCCCCGAAGATGGAGATCAATGGAGCTATATGATATTGGCCATATCATGTCACTACTATATATAATTGCATGTGATGTTTATTATGTTTATGCATCTTGTTTACTTAGAACGACGGTAGTAAATAAGATGATCCCTTACAACAATTTCAAGAAGTGTTCTCCCTAACTGCGGCACCGCTGCCAAAGTTCGTCGCTTCTAAGCACCACGTGATGATCGGGTGTGATGGATTCTACGCTCACATACAACGGGTGTTGACGAGCCTAGCATGTATGCATATGGCCTCAAACACACGCAATACACTTAGGGTTAACTTGACGAGCCTAGCATGTACGCATATGGCCTCGAACACGAGACCGAAAGGTCGAGCATGAGTCGATAGTAGATATGATCAACATGAAGATGTTCACCGATGATGACTAGTCCGCCTCACGTGATGATCGGACACGGCCTAGTTGACTCGGATCATGTAATCACTTAGATGACCGAGGGATGTCTATTTGAGTGGGAGTTCATAAGATGAACTTAATTATCTTGAACATAGTCAAAAGACCTTTTGCAAATTATGTCGAAAGCTCGCGCTTTAGTTCCACTGCTTAGATATGTTCCTAGAGAAAATAGTTGAAAGTAGAAAGTAGCGATTATGCGACAAGAGAAAGCTTATGTCCTTAATGCACCGCCAAAGTGCTGAACCCCAAATGTCGCTTGTGGATGTTTCAACATCGGACATACACGCTTTGATAACTACGTGATAGTTCAGCTTGAACGGTTTAGAGTAGAGGCACCAAAGACGCTTTCAAACGTCATGAACATATGAGATGTTTCGAGGGCTGAAATTGGGATTTCAGGCTCGTGCCCACGCCAAGAGGTATAAGACCTCCGACGATTTTCTTAGCCTGCAAACTAAGGGAGAAAAGCTCAATCGTTGAGTTTGTTCTCAGATTGTCTGAGTGCAACGATCACTTGAATCGAGTGGGAGTTAATCTTCCTGATGAGACAGCGATGTTTCTCCAAAGTCATTGCCACCAAGCTGCTAGAGCTTCGTGATGAACTATAACCAATCAGGGATAGATATGATGATCCTTGAGGTATTCACGATGTTTGACACCGCAAAAGTAGAAATCAAGAAGGAACATCAATTGTTGATGGTTGGTGAAACCACTAGTTTCAAGAAGGGCAAGGGCAAGAAGGGATACTTCATGAAACGGCAAATCAGCTGCTGCTCCAGTGAAGAAACCCAAGGTTGAACCCAAACCCGAGACTAAGTGCTTCTGTGATAAGGGGAACATACACTGGAGCAGAACCACCCTAGATACTTGGTAGATGAGAAGGCTGGCAAGGTCAATAGAAGTATATTGGATATACATTAAGTTATTGTGTACTCCTAGTAGCACCAGGGTATTAGATACCGGTTCGGTTGCTAAGTGTTAGTAACTCGAAATAAAAGAGCTACGGAATAAACGGAGACTAGCTAAAGGTGAGCCGACGATATGTGTTGAAGTGTTTCAAGTTTGATGTGATCAAACATCGCACGCCCCCTCTACCATCAAGATTAGTATTAAACCTGAATAATTGTCATTTGGTGTTTATGCTGAGCATAGACATGATTGGATTATGTCTATCGCAATACGGTTATTCATTTAAGGAGAATAATGGTTACTCTATTTATTTGAATAATACCTTCAATGGTCTTGCACCTAAAGGAATGGTTTATTGAATCTCGATCGTAGTGATACACATTTTCATGCCAAAAGATATAAGATAGTAATGATAGTACCACTTACTTGTGGCAATCGCCATGTAAGTCATATTGGTGTAAACGATGAAGAAGCTCCATGTTGATGGATCTTTGACTCACTCATTTTGAAAGTTTGAGACATGCTAACCATGTCTATTGGTGTATACGCATAAAGAAACTCCATGCAAATGGATCGCTTGGACTCACTTGATTTTGAATCACTTGAGATATGCAAATCATACCACATGGGCAAGATGATTGAAAAGCCTCTTTCAAGAAGATGGAACAAGATAGCAACTTGTTGGAAGTAACATATTTTGATGTGTGCAGTCCAATGAGTGCCGAGGCATGCAAAGGAATATCGCTATGTTCTTACTTCACGATGATTTGAGTAGATGTTGAGTATATTTACTTGATGAAACACAAGTCTGAATTATTGAAAGGTTCAAGTAATTTCAGTGAAGTTGAAGATCTTCGTGACAAGAGGATAAAATGTCCGTGATGTGATCATAGAGATGGATATCTGAGTTATGAGTTTGGTACACAATTGAGACATTGTGGAAATTGTTTCACAACTAACACCGCCGAACACCATAGTGTGATGGTGTGTCCGAACATCATAGATGCACCCTATTGGATATGGGGCATACCATGATGTCTCTTATCGAATTACCACTATCGCTCATGGGTTAGGCATTAGAGACAACCGCACTCACTTTAATAGGGCACCACATAATTCCGCTGAGACGATACCGCTTGAACTATGGTTTGGAGAAACCTAAATTGTCGCTTTCTTAAAAGTTTGGGGCTGCGACGCTTATGTGAAAAAGTTTTAGGTTGATAAGCTCGAACCCAAAGCGGATAAAATGCATCTTCATAGGACACCCAAAACAGTTGGGCATACCTCCTAATTCAGATCCGAAAGCAATAGGGATTGTTTCTGAATCGGGTCCTTTCTCGAGGAAAAGTTTGTCTCAAAAGTTGAGTGGGAGGATGGTGGAGACTTGATATGGTTATTGAACCGTCACTACAACTAGTGTGTATCGTAAGGCACGTGAAGTTGTTCCGTGGCACCTACACCAATTGAAGTAGAAGCTATGATAGTAATCATGAAACTTCGGATCAAGTCACTACCGAACCTCGTAGGATGACAAGGATGCGTACTACTTCAGAGTGGTACGCAATCCGGTCTTGAAGGTCATGTTGCTAGACAACAATGAACCTACGAGCTATGGAGAAGCGATGGTGGGCCCAAATTCTGACAAATGGTTAGAAGCCATGAAATCCGAGATAGTATCCATATATCAGAACAAAGCATGGACTTTGATGGACTTGCCCGATGATCGGCAAGCCATTGAGATGAATGGATCTTTAAGAAGAAGACGGACGTGGACGGTAATATCACCGCCTATGAAGCTCGACTTGTGGCGAAGAGTTTTCACAAGTTCAAGGAGTTGACTACGATGAGATTTTGTCATCCGTAGCGATGCTTAAGTCCGCCGTAATCATGTTAGCATTAGCTGCATTTATGAAATCTGGCGATGGATGTCAAAACGAGTTTCCTTACCGCTTTCTAAGGAAAGGTAGTATGTGATACAATCGAAAGGTTTTGTCGATCCTAAGGATGCTAAAAGGTATGCTAGCACCAACATCCTTCTAAGGACCGGAGTGAGCATCTCGAGTTGGAATGTGCGCTTTGATAGGATGATCAAAGATTTTGGGTTTATACAAAGTTTATGAGACACTTGTATTTCCAAAGAGGTGAGGGAGCACTATAGAATTTCTCGATGAGTATATATTGATGATCGTAAATAATGTAGAATTTCTGAAAGCATATAGGGTTATTTGAAAGATGTTTTCAATAGAAAACCTGGATTGTTACTTGAACATTGAGCATCGAGATCTATAAGGATAGATCAAAACGCCAATAGTACTTTCAAATGAGCACATACCTTGACATGATCTTGAAGGTGTTCAAGATGGATCACCAAAGAAGGAGTTCTTGCCTGAGTTGTTAAGAGTTAAAAGCTCGATCACGACAGTAAAAGAGAGAAAGGATTTAAGGTCGCCCCTATGCTTCGATATAGGCTCTATAGTATGCTATGCTGTGTACCGCACCGAAGTGTGCCTTGCCATGAGTCACTATAGGTACAAAATGATCCAGAATGGATCATTGGACAGCGGTCAAAATTGTCCTTGGAGTAAATAAGGACATGTTTCTCGATTATGGAGGTGATAAAGAGTTCGCGTAAAGGGTTACGCCGATGCAAGCTTTAACACCTATCCGAGTGACTCGAGTAGCAAACCGGATAATGATAGTGGAGCAACCATTTGGAATAGCTTCAAGTGGAGCGTGGAAGCAACATTTACAATATGACATAGAGAATTATGAAGTACATACGGATCTGAATGTTACAGACCCGTTGACTAAAACCTCTCTCACAAGCAAAACATGATCAAACCCCATAACTCATTGAGTCTTAATCACATGATGATGTGAACTAGTTTAATGACACTAGTAAACTCTTTGGATGTTGGTCACATGGCGATGTGACTGTGAGTGTTAATCACATGGCGATGTGAACTAGATTATTGACTCTAGTGCAAGTGGGAGACTGTTGGAAATATGCCCTAGAGGCAATAATAAATTAGTTATTATTATATTTCCTTGTTCATGATAATCGCTTATTATCCATGCTATAATTGTATTGATAGGAAACTCATATACATGTGTGGATACATAGACAACACCGTGTCCCTAGTAAGCCTCTAGTTGACTAGCTCGTTGATCAATAGATGGTTACGGTTTCGACCATGGACATTGGATGTCATTGATAACGGATCACATCATTAGTAGAATGATGTGATGGACAAGACCCAATCCTAAGCCTAGCACAAGATCGTAGTTCAGATGCTAAAGCTTTTCTAATGTCAAGTATCATTTCCTTAGACCATGAGATTGTGCAACCCCGGATACCGTAGGAATGCTTTGGTGTACCAAACGTCACAACGAATCGGGTGACTATAAAGGTGCACTACAGGTATCTCCGAAAGTGTCTCTGGGTTGGCACGAATCAAGATCGGATTTGTCACTCCGTAAACGGAGAGGTATCTCTGGCCCACTCGTAGGACATCATCATATGTGCACAATGTGACCAAGGGGTTGATCACGGATGATGTGTTACGGAACGAGTAAAGAGACTTGCCGTAACGAGATTGAACAAGGTATCGGGATACCGACGATCGAATCTCGGGCAAGTGCAATACCGCTAGACAAAGGGAATTGTATACGGATTGATTGAGTCCTTGACATCGTGGTTCATCCGATGAGATCATCGTGGAACATGTGGAGCCAACATGGATATCCAGATCCCGTTGTTGGTTATTGACCGAGAACGCCTCGGTCATGTCTACATGTCTCCGAACCCGTAGGGTCTACACACTTAAGGTTCTGGCGACGCTTAGGGTTATAAAGGAAGTTTGTATGTGGTTACCGAATGTTGTTCGAGTCCCGATGAGATCCCGGACGCCACGAGGAGTTCCGGAATGGTCTGGAGGTAAAGATTTATATATGGAAGTCATGTTTTGGTCACCGAAAAGTTTCGGCTATATCAAGACGTACTGACCACCGGAGGGTCCTGGGTCCACCAAGTGGGGCCACCAACCCTGAAGGCTGCGTGGGCCAAGTGTGGAGGAACCAGCCCCAAGGGGCTGGTGCGCCCCACAAGAGGCCCAAGGCGCAAGGGAGAGGGGAGGGGCAACCCTAGGGCGATGGGCCCTAAGGCCCATCTAGTGGGCGCCTCCTCTCCTCCCTCTGGCCGCCTCCCTGATCCAATCTAGGCTGCCGCCTCTAGGGGTGGGAACCCTAGAGGGGCGCACCCTCCCCCTCCCCTTTATATATGAGGCCTAGGGGCTGCCCATAACACGCGATTCGATCTCTCTGCTGGTGCAGCCTCGCCTCTTCTCTTCCTCCTCCTCTCTTGTGATGCTTGGCGAAGCCCTACAAGATTGCCACGCCTCCATCACCACCACGCCATTGTGCTGCTGCTGGATGGAGTCTTCTCAACCTCTCCTCTCTCCTTGCTGGATCAAGGCGTGGGAGACGCCACCGGCTGCACGTGTGTTGAACGCGAGGTGCCGTCTGCTCGCACTAGGATCTCCGGTGATTTGGATCACGATGAGTACGACTCCTTCAACCCCGTTTCATGAACGCTTCGCTTAGCGATCTACAAGGGTATGTAGATGCACTCTCCTTCCCTCGCTGCTAGTTTCTCCATAGATAGATCTTGGTGACACGAGAAAAATTTTGAATTTCCACGCTCCCCAACAATCGCTGGGGAACGAGTAATTTTAAAAAATTCCTACGCACACTCAAGGATCATGGTGATGCATAGCAACGAGAGGGAGAGTATTGTCCACGCACTGTGAGACCGTAAGCGAAGCGCTATGACAACGCGGTTGATGTAGTCGACGCCTTCACGATCCGACCGATCCAAGTACCGAACGACGGCACCTCCGAAGTTCAGCACACGCTCAGCTCGATGACGATCCCCTGACCGATCCAGCAAAGTGTCGGGATGAGTTCCACAAGACGACGACGGCAGGACGATGATGATGCTCATCGACGAGGGCTTCGCCTAAACTCCGCGACGATATGACCGAGGTGGAATATGGTGGAGGGGGCACCAGACACGGCTAAGGAACGATCCGTAGATCAACTTGTGTGTCATGGGTGCCCCCGCCTCAGATATAAAGGAGCAAGGGGGAGGAGGCCAGCCCTAGGAGGGGGCGCCAGTGTGGAGTCCTACTAGGACTCCCTAGTCCTAGTAGGATTCCACCTCCCTTGTTGGAGTAGGAGAAGGGAAAGAGGGGAGAGGAATATGAAAAGGGGCTGCGCCTTGTCCACCTGGACCAGAGGGGGGCGAGGCCTCCTTCCTTTGGCCTCGCCTCCTCTATTCCCGTATGGCCCAATAAGGCCCATATACTCCCGGCGAATTCTATAACTCTCCCAGACCAAAATACCCAATCACTCGAACCTTTCCAACTCCGAATATAGTCATCCAATATATCGATTTTACGCCTCGACCATTTCGAGACTCCTCGTCATGTCCCCGATCTCATCCGGGACTTCAACTCCTTCGGTACATCAAAACTCATAAACTCATAATATAACCGCCATCGAAACCTTGTTGCGTATGGACCCTACGGGTTCGAGAACTATGTAGACATGACCTAGAACTATTCTTGGTCAATAACCAATAGCGGAACCTGGATGCTCATATTGGCTCCTACATATTCTACGAAGATCTTTATCGGTCAAACCGCATAACAACATACGTTGTTCCTTTGTCATCGGTATGTTACTTGCCCGAGATTTGATCGTTGGTATCCAATACCTAGTTCAATCTCATTCATCGCAAGTCTCTTTACTCGTTATGTAATGCATCATTCCGTAACTAACTCATTAGCTACATTGTTTGCAAGGCTTATAGTGATGTGCATTACCGAGAGGGCCCAGAGATACCTCTCCGACAATCGGAGTGACAAAACCTAATCTTGAAATACGCCAACCCAACATGTACCTTTGGAGACACTTGTAGTACTCCTTTATAATCACCCAGTTACGCCAGTGACGCTTGGTAGCACCCAAAGTGTTCCTTCGTAAACGGAGTTGCATAATCTCATAGTTACAGTGAACATGTATAAGTCATGAAGAAAGCAATAGCAATATACTAAACGATCAAGTGCTAGGCTAATGTAATGGGTCATGTCAATCACATCATTCTCCTAATGATGTGATCCCATTAATCAAATAACAACACATGTCTATGGTTAGGAAACATAACCATCTTTGATTAATGAGCTAGTCAAGTAGAGGCATACTAGTGACTATATGTTTGTCTATGTATTCACACATGTATCATGTTTCCGGTTAATACAATTCTAGCATGAATAATAAACATTTGTCATGATATGAGGAAATAAATAATAACTTTATTATTGCCTCTAGGGCATATTTCCTTCAGGGGGGTCCAGCTGGTGCGTTGGGATCGGGAGCACGCGGCAGCAGCGAGATGCGGTTGGGATCGTTTGTGGCGGGGGTGGATGTGGTCGTTGGTGTGGGAGAGACGTAGGGAAAAACAGTCTCGTCGAAAACAACGTGTCTGGAAACGATGACGCGGCCCGAGTCTAAGTCGTAGCAGCGGTAGCCTTTGTGTTCGAGTGGGTAGCCCAAGAAGACGCGGCGAGAGGAACGCGGGGCAAGTTTGTGGGAGGAGGTGGCGTAGAGATTAGGGAAGCAAAGGCAACCGAAGACTCGAAGATGGTCGTAGGTGGGGTGGATGCCATGGAGGCGATAGTAAGGCGTATGACCATGAATGGCTCGGGAGGGGCGACGATTAAGGAGGTTTGTGGCTGTGTGAAGGGCCTCCATCCAAAAGGAGGGAGTGAGGTTGGCTTGGAAGATCAGGGTGCGCACAACGTCATTTGTTGTTCGTAGGAGTCGTTCGGCCTTGCCATTTTGAGGGGAGGTGTGGGGGCACGAGAAATGGTAGGAGATGCCATGGGTAGAGAAGAAGGAACGGAGGTTGGAGTCAATGAACTCACCACCGTTATCACATTGGAGGGCCTTGATGACAACATTATATTGGGTGCGAACATGGGCAAAGAAACGTTGTAGAGTGAGGGACGTATCCGATTTGCGCCGTAATGGAAAGGACCAAGAAAAGTGAGAGAAATCATCAAGGACAACCAAGTAATATTCATAGCCAGAAAAACTCACGACCGGAGAGGTCCATAGATCACAATGAATGAGCTCGAACAGAGCATTGGTGCGGCTAGTAGAGGAAAGGAAAGGTAGTCTAGGTTGGTGCCCTAGTTGGCAAGCATTACAAGGGCCATTGTATGGCTTATTACATCGAAAGGGAAAACTACTAGTAATGGCATGGAAGGATTGCTTGCTTGGATGGCCGAGTCGACGATGCCACACATCACCATCGGAGGTAGTAGCGGAGAGGGCAGTGCACCGCGTCGTGGTATTGTCGAAGAACGGGTAGAGGTCGCCGGAGCTAGCGGAGATCAGGATTACCCTCCGGGTGCGAAGATCCTTCACAAGAAAGCCAAAGGGGTAAAACTCGACGGAACAACAATTATCTTTGGTAAATTGGCGAACGGAGATGAGACTAGTGGTGACAGAGGGAGAGAAGAGGATGTTGCGCAGCTGAAAATTGTGGGGGGGAGGGAGGTCGAGCCGGTGGCGTGGATGGAAGGTGATGGCCATTGCCACAACAATGCTAGAAAATTTACGCCAGTAAGGAAGAACTCGAGTGGCCGAGGCTACCAGGTTGCCGGTGACGTGGTTGGAGGCCCGCCGAGGTACCACTGCTGACGGCGCGGTGTTGTTGAAGCCCTGGTTGCTGTAGGCGGCGTGGAGGAGATCCAGGTGATCCCAAGACGGCTGCGGATAGGAGGAGTACTGCACCGGGTACGCCTGAGCATGGGAGCCCGGGCGGGGACCGAGGACGCCGGCGGCATTCGGGGGCACCCAACCGGGGCGCGGTGGAGGGATGGCCATGCCGTACAGGGCGAAGAACCCCATGTAGGGGTTGAACGACGCAGGGGAGGGGCCGCCGCGACCCTGTTGGCCATTGCGCCCGCCACGGCCACGACCGCGGCCACCACCGCGTCCATGCTCACCACCGCGGTCACCACCGCGGTCACCGCCGCGGTCACCACCACGGTCAGCAGCATCGCTGCGGGAGTTGTAGTCGCGCCCAGGCACCCGGTCCAGGGGACGATCCGCCCGATCGCCCGGACGGGAAGAGGAGATGGCACCGCTGGTGGAGCCGGAGCCGCCGGAGGGCCCACCGAGCCCATGAACGGCGAGGACCGTGGTCGGTGCGTCGGCGGTGCGCTGGGCAAGGTTCTCTTCGGCGAGCTTCAGGCGCGAGAACACGGTCTCAAACGGGGGCAGGGGAACCGTGTCTCCCAGCACGACCTGGATCGTGTCGAGGCGGCCGTCGATGCCATGAAGAAACTGCGTGGTCAGATCCACCTCGGTGACGGCATGGTCGATGTCGGCGAGACCGCGGTGAGGAGCTTCATGCGCGCGCGAGCGATTGCCGACGGAGAGGTTGCCCTGCTTGAGGTTGCGATACTGACGATTGAGCATCATGTACCGGGCCGCACGATTGGCGAGGAAGTAATCCCTGATCCGAGACCAGAGGTCGAAGGTGGTGGTGGCGCCGATCACGTGATCGACGATCTGATCAGAGAGGGTGGCATACATGGCTAGGGCGACGGGGTGTCGAGCTCGAGGTACTGGCTGGTGGCGTTGGGTGGGGTGGGTGCTCGATAAGATACATGACGCCATAACGGAGGAGGACCATGAGGAAAACGATTTCCGGTTGGTAATTGTGCTCGGCGGGATTGAGGAGAAAGCGGATGTGGTTGGTGATGTCGACGTTGAGGATGGGGTGCTTGGCCGGGGGCGGCGGCGGCGGCGCGGTGGAGGAGAAGAGGGGAGCGAATTGGGAGGAAGCGGGGGCAGTGGCGCTAGGGTTAGCCGAGAGGTGCCAAGATGAAGGGAGGTGCCCGCTACTGGAGGAGGCCGCGAGGGAGCAAAGGCTGAGAGAGGAAGGCGACGAGGTGGCGGAGAGAGTCGCCCGGAGGAGGAAGACGAGTGCTGCTCCGACATGGCGGCGGCTCGAGACTATCGATACCAAGTTGGAGAGTAAACTTGCTCTCTTGTGTTGATTATGCCACATACATCAGTGTTACATATATACACCCCATGGTCAAGGCACGCATGCCGGGGGGATTAGTTGAGATCCTACAATCTAGGAGGGAGTAATGCGCACTACATACATACATGTTAACAAAAGTCACTCGCCTACTCATCGATCACACTTCACCATGCATGACCAGGAGAGTCAGAAACCGCCACCGAAGGGCATCTCACGACGCGGAATGCAACCGAAGAGTAATGTTCCACCGACACGACTGTTGCACTTCTTGTTGGACTTGAAACCCACAACCATCACCAAATGTGTGGCCTTGAGCACGGCAACGAGAACAGCGTACGCCATCAAGGACCTTGATTGCCAAGACTTCACCGTCGACACGAACATCCCAAGAAGACACAAGCATTGTTGCAGGGCGGACCAAAACATAGCTTTTCACGAAAATGCATAGCGCTTCCACCTGTTAGCAACACCACGAACCCTTCAACCAAACGCTCCTCGCCAACCTTCTTCAAGGACCACAAAGAACCCTCCAAGGAGAAAGTGATGTCAAGGACACCACCACATTTCGACCTGGCAAAGCCCGATCTAAGGTTTTCACCCATAGTCCCGAGACATGAGTGATGCTAAGTCAGTGTTCGTTTTAGCATGCGAGGAGTGGATTTATATGGCACATGATTTTTCGTGTTCTATTATATGGGGAACACAACGCACGCGCCGGGCCGGGGGGCAGTCAAGGAGGGAGAAGGTGTGTGCGGAGAGAGTGGCGAATAGGGGAAAGATGCCTCCTTTTTACAATTTTTATGCAGTTCATTCACAGTGGAGGGAAATGATTTTCGCTTAAATTTGTTGATGGTGAGGGACTATGTGTGTGGTTGTTCCGGGAAGGGGGTTGCCCTCACTCTTCAGCCCCACGCATTTGATATTTTTTTCAATATGTGCACTAAGTTGAGGAAATCGGTGTGTGAGGTGGCTTACATGGGAACCGGGTCCTCTAACATAGAGAAGGAAAGTCACGGTGCTACAGTGCTAGCCTAGTGTAAAATGAAGAAGATAAGTTAGGGACTGTTAGTAGGTAGCTAGTAGATTGTTTACGGTTGGTATTTACTGTAGATATAACTAATTTAAATTAATTTTATTTCACCATCAATTTATTTGTATGTAATTACTATAAATGTACATAGTAGATCATCAATTTACAAATTAATTTAAATCGTTTTAGCCATAATCATGTGGATAGAAAGAAGGGAAGTTAGGATACTGTAGTTTCTCTAACTTTTCTTCTCAGTGTTAGAGGATCCGGTTCTGCTTACATGCACACGACACCTCCAATACTAAGTCCTACTTTAAACCATTTTTAAAAGACTTTATTTTATTCCCTTTGATTATCTTTTTTTGAGTGGGCATTTGTTTATGTTTCTTTTCATCACTTATCAAATTAAAACTAGTCCCATGTCAGGTCTCGGTTATCTAAGAAGAAACATAACAGAATCTATTTAGTATGTGTGTATGGCAACTAAAGTAATGGACTAAATTTGGTCTATGCAACTAAATGTGATGGCTTAGGCGACTAATGGTGAGGCGCAGTGTACTCGCCTCCAATTAGTTCTTGGCTCGGGCTCACCGTCATGTCTCACCATCGAGTGTATGCACGGATTATAGTGAGGCCTGGATTTTTTTCCGAGGCAGTACAAACTAAACCAAGAGGAAGCCCTTTCAGCCGGCCCCTATGAATAATGTGAGACGCTCCCAGTCCCTACTATTTAGGGTGCGACTATACCTCGCTTCTACTGAGGTAGAAGTGAGTATCACCTCAACAGAGCATTTAAATGGACCGACTCTGTAGTAGGTTGTTTGTTCCTTGCTTACATACGTGTTAAATCCCCTTGTTTTCTTCTTTTGTTTATATTTTTTAAATATTCTAATACCAATAATACCTAAATTCATAAATTTGAAAAGTATTCACCACACATTTGAAAAATGTTAACTCAGTGCAAAACCTTTGTTAGCGTAATTTTAGAAAATGTTGATAGCTTTCAAAAAAAATTGTGACATTAAAAAATGTACACGTGTTCCAAAAAAATATTTCTAGAATCTACACAAATGTTTGTGTAGTGCAAAAAATTGCAATTCAAAATATATTACAACTTATATTTAAAAATGTTGAAAAACATGCATTTGGAAAAATGTTAATCATGTATTCAAAAAATGTTAACCGTGCAACAAACATACAATGTACTGTATATGAGAAACATAGACATAAAAAATATACTTGAAAATAATGCTAATATTATGTTTAAAAATATGAAATGTGTATGAAAATAATGTTTCAGATGTATACGAATAATGTACAGCGTCTATGAGGACAAAGTAGTCATCGAAACATATATTTTTTAAAAAATTTAATCATGTGTTTACAAAAAATTAAAAGTGTATAAAAAATGTTCCAGATGTACACGAAAAAAATTACATTATGTTTGAAAGGGAGTAGACATGTGTTTAAGAAACATAAATGCTAAAAATTAGATGTCCGATTTGTAGCCATGGCAAATCAAATGTTTTTCACGACAGTTTTAATTGACATGAGGATGGATAATTTAGTTGACGAGCACAACAATGTCCTGGCAAAAAAAAAACTATGGTAGATTTGCTATGCTCGCCAATTAAAATTGCCATCCTCAGAAAACATAAATTGCCACGAAAAACATTCAGTTTGCCATGCTAAAAAAAATCTGATGTCAGATTTGTAGGGGATACTAAAAATGGTGAGGGAAAAAAACAAAGAGACCAAGAAAGAAAATCGAAGAAAAATGAAAACAGAAAAAAAAGAAAAACGAAAAAATCATTGCAAAACAGTAGAACACAGTAAAAGTCGAGAAAGAAACAACGGGGAATTTTTTAAAAACCAACAAAAGAAACCTTGGAAAAACAAAAAAAAAACAGAAAAAAGCAAAACAGTGCAAGATGGTGCCACAGCACTTTGTTGGCCCAGTACTGTAGCGACCCAAAAACGATTCAGGCAAGGCCTGGATACATGGCATTTCCTATTTGGCGCCACAGGCGCCGGTTACAGCTGTTTCTGCAAACAGAAAAAAGCAAAACAGTGCAAGATGGTGCCACAGCACTTTGTTGGCCCAGCACTGTAGCGACCCAAAAACGATTCAGGCAAGGCCTGGATACATGTCATTTCTAGGTTACAGCTGTTTCTGCAAACCGGCGCCTGCAGCACGTTAGCTGCTTGTGTTCCGATAAATTCCCAAAAGAAGGTGCCGACACGGGATCGAACTCGCAACCCAATCGTTCCAAAGGACACGAGACAACCACCAGACCACTAACCCGGTTGCGCATTCTGTCTTCGTTTCTGTATTTATTTGTTCGTCGGTCCGTTTTCTTCTTCTTCTTTTTCTTTTTTCCTACTTCTTTTCCTTTTTCTTTTAATATTTTCCTAAAACGCACGGTTTTTTAATTCGTGAACTTTTTCTTCGAAACCGATGAACTTTTATTTTCAAATGCGATGAACTTTTTTGAAATGTGATGATTTTTTAAAAAAATCAATGAACTTTTTCAAATCGAATGAATTTTTTTCAAATTTGATGAACTTTTTTCAAATGCGATGAACTTTTTTTCAAAATCCGTGAACCTTTTCAAATCGAATGAAATTTTTTCAAAATGATGATTTATTTTTTCAAAATCGATGAACTTTTTTCAAATTCAATGAACTTTTTTTCAAAATCAATGAACCTTTTCAAATTGAATGAACTTTTTTCAAAATTGGTGAACTTTTTTCAAATTCGATGAATTTTTCTTCAAAATCGGTGAACTTTTTTCAAATTGAATGAAATTTTTCTCAAAATTGATGAACTTTTTTGAAATTGGTGAACTATTTTCATAATTTAACGAACTGTTTTTCATTAAGGAAACTAAATATTTTCCAAATTGTTTTCATATAAGTAAAAAATCTAAGTGGTATAGTAAATGGTTGAATAATAAACAGCGTGGCTGCATTAGTTCTAATATAATTCGCGTTGCTTTTGTTCACTAGCAGTCTGATAGTCTAGTGGTTTTTTCGCGAGAGTATCTCTTCCTGGGCCGTGCTTAAAAAGCCTACAGAGGGCGCGCTGTAGGCGCCGTTTCCAGGTTCGGGCGCCTACAGCGCTGACTAGGAGCAGGCGAGCAACCCTCAAAAAAATTAAAAATAAAAAAGGAGCAGGCGAGTCGGCATGCGACGGCAGTCTCTTCTCTCCGCTCGCCAGTCTCGGAGGCGCCACCGCTTCCGCTTTGCCTCCGGCCTCGTCGGCATCCACCCCTCCTTCGGCCCCCGCGCACCTCACCAGCGTCATCCCCGTGACTAGGCGACGCCAGTCTCCACTCGCCACTGCTCCCGCGCCGCCTCCGATCTCGCCACCGCTCCCGCGCCGCCTCCGATCTCGCCACCATCCATCCGTCCCGGCCGCACGCCTGCGCACCTCATCAGCTTCGCCTCCGTGGTAACAACCCCTCACTCTTTCCTGGCCGTCCCCTTATCACCGGTCAAGCCCCTATCTCTGGAGCGTCACCAAGTAGATGATTTACTAGGCCTAGATTTAGGTTTTAATCAGCTTCCCGAACCCTAGACGTTTGCAGTGGCACCTACTAATTTCGTAGCCTCGTAATCATAGGCAAGGGCAATGCAATAGACCTAAGATTGGTGCATAGTAGAATGAAAATCGAAAAAATAATCCCCACTTGATGCGAACCTGTTGTCTCTATTGTGCATATTTGGGTTTCTTGCTCGCCTATTCTCGCCAGATTATTGAGCAACATGATAAGCGTACTCCCCTGTTGTTCTTGTTGTTGCAGGCAAAGTGTGACGCCTGCCCTCACTGATGCCGCAGAAGGTGCGCGTCGCCGCATCCAGCAATGGCGTGCTGCCTGAAGACATGCTGCGTCACATCCTCGTGCGCCTCCCGGCAAAGACGCTATGCCTCTTCCGAGCAGTCTCCCGATCCTGGAGGTCCCTCCTCTCAGATCCGCTCTTCGTTGCAGCGCACAAGTCCCACCACCCCGGGCCACTAATTGTCACATGTAGCGGTGAATCGTTCGAAAGAGGCACCATTGAGATTCTGGACTTGTCTGGCCATGTCGTTAAGCGGATAGCCACCAGCATGAAGAATGCCCGGTTGGAATGCACACGCCGCCTGGACCTTATTTGTGTCGCCAGAAATGAGCACCGTTCGACCCGCCATGTGATCAACCCTGCCACGGGGAACTTTTGCATTACCCAGTCGCCCTGCAAAGGAGCATGCACACGTGAAAAAATTCTTCCCACGATCATTTGACTTTGGACAGGTTGTCTCCACGAGAGAGTACAAGGCCCTGCGCTGTGTTAGCATTGATGATTCCTACAGTGAGTGCAGCCCAATGCTCTGTGAGGTCATCACCCTTGATGATGGTCGCCATGCAAGATGGAGAGGCAAACAGGGCCCTCCGGCCCCTGTCGCAAGTAACCGTAACAAAAGTGTTGTCGTCAACGGAGTTGTCTATTTCTTGGTGGACTTTCTAAACAAATATTTCACATTTTGTGGGGATCATGTCAAACCTGGTAGCATGGCTTCGTTCAACCTTGAGACAGAGGAGTGGATGGGCATTGTCCAAGGTCCAATGCCAGTGTGCAATGGCGGTTACTTTAGTCTATTCATGGAGCTATCGCTGGTATGCTTGGATGGGTTCTTAGTTATGGCACACAATCCTGAATATAGCTCTCTGGAATTGTGGTTTTTGATGGATGCTGAGGAATCTGTCTGGAATAAAAGGTACAGCATAGATGGCCAGCATGAAATTCTCTTTGCTCAACCCT
Organism: Aegilops longissima; assembly: GCA_021605205.1. Taxonomy (NCBI): domain Eukaryota; kingdom Viridiplantae; phylum Streptophyta; class Magnoliopsida; order Poales; family Poaceae; genus Aegilops; species Aegilops longissima. Next base: position 163,946,045 of record CM038681.1, on the reverse strand, counting down.
TAGAAATTCTAAGTGACGGGAGGATAGTCCTCTCTGCACCAGGACGGCTAAGGCTCTACAATCCAATTACAAAGAATTTCACTGATTTCGAGATGAGAAATTCCACATTTGTTGGTACTTACACTGGAAGTCTGTTATCTACAGAGAGCATTTTCACCTCTGAGGTGAGTGTTGTCCTCATACACTTGCAATTATGTACGCATGTTTGGCCTGTCCTCACTATTATTTGCTTCTATTCTTGTATCTTAGAGATAATTTTTTAGGCAGCGTAGGGAACATCTGTGGGGTTAAAGAATTACAGGTGCATTTACGAAAACAGTTGTGTATGCCCTTCAAATTGATTTGTATGTATTTGTAGGAAAGAAAATGATGGTCATTACTCATTAGGTCTGATTGATGATATTTGTTCTACAGTTAGCTTTTTACTGTAGAAGCTGTCAAAGCTGTTCAGTTTTGGCAACCGCAGATTACGATCCCTTTCTTTTTAAGAACGGAAATAATGGCCGCATTGATAAATTTAGATTGCTGAAGCTTCCTTAACTTTTATTCAAAGATCCACCAGTGATAAATATAACATGTAAGAAATGTTTGTCTGAAGATGTGTGTCAAATCACTCCCAGTATAAAAGAAAAAAGGGTCTGATTTGCAATGGTCGCTACACACGTACTTACAGCACCGGTGTTCAGACTTGTGCAGTTTACCTTTGTGGCTGCTCATCCTATTTAGATTTTGATGGTTAATTCTATTATAAATTGATGATGTCATGTCACCTATATTTTATGGACGCCTAGTTTGTGTACTCCTTTTCTTATCTGGAGAGTTTCTCTACTCTTAGTGGCACATACACATACATATTTTCTCCAATGAATTTAAATAAATTGCCAGCCATGTTAGCTTGGTAAATTGTCTACTCATGTTGATTACCCCTTGCTTATTAGTTCCCATGTTGTAATTTTACATAGTATTCATAGTATGTTATTAAACAAGTGAGAGAATTGAGCAATTGCTAGCCATGATTCATTCCCCATTCACCACTAAACAATCATTTTGGCACTGGCAGTATATATATCTTGGGTTTTGAATGAAGGTCTGATGCATGCATTTGCTCTTGCAGGCTGAACGTTGCACTATCTGCGGCTGCTATGGCACCCTTGAAGCCATCGAACCTTATGCACTCTGTGAAGACCTACAAAGCATGGACACGGCTGGAAGTGCCGAACTGCCGTTCTGATACGGCAGGATACGGGGATACGGCGGGATACGCGGGGATACGCGAACTTTGCAGTATCCCCTGAATTTCGATTTTGAAAAAAGAAAAAAAATACAGGGATACGCTGGGACACGTGCGGGATACGTTTGGGACACGGCCTGGCCCAAAACAGCCTCGGCCCAACCCAGTATACCTAACCTATTTGCAGGAACTCCCGCACGCTCTCGTCTCAAGGGCGAGGTGCTCCCTCCCAGCCTCCCCGCGCCGCCAGCCTCCTGGATCGAAGCCGCCGCCGCCGCCGGCGACGCCTGGATTCGACCGGCGACCGCTGGTGCTACCCCCAGCCTCGCAGGTAACCCAGCAGCCTCTCCCCTCTCCTCTTTCCTCAACCTCTTCCTCTTTTATCCTTCAGATTTGCTTGTGCTGCTGGATGTTGCTTGCTGCTTGCTTGTGCTGCCGCTTATGCTGGTGGTGCTGCTGCTCATGCTTGTGCTGCCGCTTCTCATGCTTGCATTGTCTTCCAATTATGTCTTGTCTTCTAATCTTCTGTATATTCTGTGTTTGATGTGTTTTGCAAGATAGATGCAGCTTGCAATGACAACATGACATGGGGGGATGAGGATCAATCAATCATCACTTGATAAAAGAGACACCAAATGGGGCACTATCCTCTATTGTGATCTCTTTCTCATTAATTATCTGTCTTAATTGTATATTATGTGGCATATTTTTATTTTATTTTATATATACTCGCCATATCCCCGAATGGCTGTTTTTGAAAAATGCCGTATCCCGTATCCCCGTATGCGTATCCCCGTCTTTCCGTCCCCGTGTCCGTGCTTTTTAGGTGAAGACTGTATGTCGCATCAAGCCTTGCTTTTATTGCAGCGTCTGGAAGGCTGCGGTGAACTGGGCACGCTTTCAAGAATTACCAATTGCCAATAGACAATTTCAACCATGGTCCAACAAAATTAGTTTTCAAATGTCAGCCTAGTTGTTTTTTAGAGAATATTGCTGCTGCCCTGTTCTTTTTGCTTGATGAAGCTTATTTTGGAACATATATTTATACTTGGTACGGAAGAAAATAAGCTTGATCGTGTGATTTCCAAACGCGATGTCAATATGGATCGATTACCATTCTGGACTTAGAAAAGAGTGAAGCCATGTGGAAGAAAACATCTCAAACCTCAGAACAATCCGATCTAGCCACGCAAGTCAGATCTATTTATTTATTTTCTTCTGTTATTATTGACCTTGTTTGACTAATGTCATTTTCTTGGTAAGGGATGCTAGGGAGGGATGAGAGAGCAAATCAAAACCATTCTTGATGTTCCTAATGAGTCTTTAAAGGAGAGATGCTTAGGCTTGCCCTCTGATGCCAGGAAGTCTTTAGAATGGTTCCTTCAAATACATATTCCCTTTGTTCCATAATATAAAAGCGCTTTTAACACTATACTTGTGGAAGAGGGATCAGGGACGGATGGAGAAGTGTCTTCCTTTGGCCTATCCCGACCTTTCCCATGTCATGTTCTTTTTTTTTTTTTTTGCATGTGGCTTGTGCCAGCAAATTGACACTATGTTGAGGAAGTTTTGGTGAGGAAGTAAGAATGGGAAGAGAAAAACGGCGTGAGTTTCATGGGATGACCTCACTGTGCCAAAATATATGGGAGGACCTGGTTTTAGAGACGCTCAAATCTATAAATTGGCAATGGTCGCAAAACAGGCATGGAGGATGATCCAAGCCCCACATTCTCTTGGTGCTCGTATATTGAAATCTGTTTATTTCCCACCTACTGATTTGTTAGAGGCGGAAGTGGGGAGCCACCCTTTCTCAGGTGTGGAGTGTTGTGTAACGAAGGGAAAGAAGTGCTTAAACAAGGTCTAATCCGGAGAACTAGTAATGGTGAAAGCACTAACATATGGAATGGCAATTGGATTCCAAGGATAACATGTTAAGAGCAACTCCAACGCGCGGAGGCATTTCGTCCGCGCGTGTCCGTTTGGGTTGACGCTGACAGAAAAGTCGGTCCAACGCGCTGACCCAAACAGACACGCGTCTGCTTTTCGTCCGTCTGCCAACCCATTTCCGGCTCAATTTTGGGTCTGATTTGCGTCGGTGCGGACAAGAAGCGGACACGCGCGACGCTCGCCTACTCCTCCCCTGGCCGCTAGTCGCTGGCACATTGGCCATCCTCTGCCCCGTCCCATCGCCGCCACGCCCGGCCCGTCACCGCCGCCGCCCAGTTCCGGTGTCTCTGTCAGTAGTCCGTGCCTCCACACCTCCCACGCCACCGCCACCCACGTTGCCGCACCGCCTCGCCAGCGGGCCACCGCAGCTCCCCCTCCCCCTCTCCGACGTCGCCGCGAGCACGAAATCGCCCCCTGCGGCCCCGACCAGCTCCTTCGTCCGACACCGCCCCGCCGACGCCGCCAGGCCAGCCAATTGGTCCAGAGGAGGCGCGCGTCTCTTCGCCGGCCAGCTCCTTCGTCGACGCCCGCAAGTTGTTCGACAGTTTGCCTCAAGGTACAAATGGACTCCGCCGACGAGTTCTTTTTCCACAGTTTTCTGAGCGACTCCGACGATTCCTCATCCGATAATGAGGAGATGCCGGCTGCTGTGTTGGTCCATGACCACCTTAATAGGCAGCGACCGTTATTCTGGGGCTCGACCCGGGGCACATTCCGGCGTTGAATCGCAACCGAGAGAGCAGCCATTTGCTTCTATGGAAGGACTATTTGGCCACAACCAACCCACTATTCAAACATCAGAAATTTCGGCGGCATTTCCGTATGGCTAGGCATGTTTTCAACCGTATTAGAGAGGGGGTGGTCGGATACGATAATTATTTCAAGTGCAAAGAGGATGCCCTTGGAAAGATTGGCTTCTCATCTTATCAGAAATATGCTGCAGCCATCCGGATGCTTGCATATGGAGTGCCCGGTGATCTCATTGACGAGTATGTCCGTATGAGCGAGTCTACGTGCCTAGAGTCCATGTACAAGTTCTGCAAGGCTGTGATTGTCGTGTTTGGCCCTGAGTACTTAAGAGAGCCGACTGTTGCAGATACAACCCGCTTGTTGGCGATGGATGCTAGCAGGGCCTTCCCAGGGATGCTTGGCAGCATAGACTACATGCACTGGGAGTGGAAGAACTGCCCTTCTGCTTGGCAATGGTAGTATAAGGGCCATGTCAGGGCTTGCACTGTCATACTTGAGGCCGTGGCCTCACAAGATCTCTAGACCTGGCACTCTTTCTTCGGCATGGCCAGATCACACAATGATATCAACGTGCTTCAACGCTCGCCGGTGTTTGCAAGGCTTGCCGAAGGCAACAACCCGCCGGTGAATGTTAACATCAACGACCACAACTGCGACAAAGGATACTACCTAGGTGACGATATCTATCCTGAGTGGACCCTATCATGAAGACAATCCCCAACCTTGTCGGAGAGAAAAGAACAAAAATGCCCAAGAGCAAGAGAGTGCTAGGAAGGATGTCGAGCGTGCCTTTGGTGCTTTGCAATTTCGATGGGGCATTGTTCGGTATACTGCTAGAACTTGGAGCACCAAAAAGTTGTGGGAGCTGATGACTGCGTGTGTGATCATGCACAATATGATCATAGAGGATGAGCGTCCGGCACGTATCTATGATCAAGGGTTTCAACTTCAGGGTGAGAATGTTGTGCCTGAGCATGGAGTAGGAGCGGCAACGTTTGCACAGTTCACCCAATTTCATCATGAAATGCGTGATTAGGAAACTCACATGCAGCTGCAAAATGATTGCTTGAGCATATGTGGGCTCATGTTGGCAACCAATAGATGCAGTGGCAGAGTTTCTCAGGGGTTAAGTGGGCCGTTGCCCCCCCATGAAATTTGTCCGAATACCCCTAGTATTTGGCCCATATCTCAAGCAAAATCAGCCCAAAACACATATTGTTTGCCCCCTCCCCCAGCCCATTGCCCCCTAGATTTCAGCCCAAGCTCCGCCACTAAATAGATGTATCTTTTTTTAAATGTAGTTGAGACAATTTAATTTTATTCGGCTTGTAAACTATGCTAAATTTATTTGGTTCTGAAGACTATGCTATTTTTGTTGGCAACCAATGTGTGTATATTTGTTCAAAAGCAACGACAAGCTGGCCACGGGTGAATATGGGTCGGCGCGTCGAGCACACTGCCAACCCAAATCTTAAACAGGACGGATACCGAGTGGACGGTGATTCAAACGGACAAAATCGCTGTTCTTTTGGGTCGGCGCGTTGAGTTGCTTTAAGATTTGTGCACCCCGTTCGGTCGATCCCCCAAAGCAACTGGCGGGGCTTATTACTCATATTGTCAGGAGTTGGAGTAGGGAGTTAGTAATGGAGCACATGCAGGCTATAGATGCACATGTGGTGCTGAATATCCCACTGAGTTTGGTCGACAGGGAAGATTGTTGGGCTGTTTGGTTGACTCGAAACGCAGAAGGCTGGATTGGCTTGAGGGAAGGGTAGGAGCTTCGGATGTACTCCCTTCATTTCTAAATATAAGTTTTTTTTAGAGATTTCAATATGCATTACTGCTGCAGCAAAATGAGTGGATCTACACCTCAAAATCTACATTTGTATGTAGCCCGTATTGAAATCTTTAAAAAGACTTATATTTAGAAACGGAGAGAGTGCATGCAATCAAGAAATGGTGGTGCAAGCTTTGGAAGTCCACTAACTTGGTCTGGGGTTTGGTATGAGATTACATCCCCACAGGTGAAGTGCGCATGCATGGTCATATGGCTGATTCAAATATCTAACGGGGTGGAGGACACATAGTGCTGGAGCCAGAAAATCGGCCGAGGAAGGGGGGGGGGGCGAGTATTGTTAAACCTTGTTGGGAAGGACCACTCCATCGAAAAACCCCATTTTAGCAGAAAAAAATCACTATGTTTGCACTAGGCTTAATCTGTGATGCTAGCTGTGACGCCCCTGATTCAATCGTACACTAATCATACACGCAAACGTGTACGATCAAGATTAGGGACTCACGGGAAGATATCACAACACAACTCTACAAATAAAATAAGTCATACAAGCATCATAATACAAGCCAGGGGCCTCGAGGGCTCGAATACAAGTGCTCGATCATAGATGAGTCAGCGGAAGCAACAATATCTGAGTACAGACATAAGTTAAACAAGTTTGCCTTAAGAAGGCTAGCACAAACCGGGATACAGATCGAAGAGGCGCAGCCTCCTACAGGATCCTCCTAACTACTCCCAGTGGTCGCCGCCGGCTGCACGTAGTAGTAGGCACCTCCGGTAGTAGTCGCCATCGACGGTGGCGTCGCTCCCAGGCTCCATCGTCAGTTGCAGCAATCGAGTAGAGATAGGGGAAAAGGGGAACAAGGCAACCGTGAGTACTCATCCAAAGTACTCGCAAGCAAGGAGCTACACTACATATGCATGGATATATGTGTAAAGGCCATATCGATGGACCGAATCGCAGAATGCCGTAATAAGAGGGGATAGCTAATCCTCGTCAAGACTACGCTCGCAGCCTCCGTCTTGCAACATGTAGAAGATAGTAGATCAAGTCCTCCAAGCAACATCGCATAGCATAATCCTACCCGCGATCCCTCCTCGTAACCCCGAGAGAGAGCGACCACCGGGTTGTATCCGCACTTGAAAGGTGTGTTTTATTAAGTATCCGGTTCTAGTTGTCATAAGGTCAAGGTACAACTCCAAGTCGTCCTGCTATCAAGATCACAGCTATTCGAATAGATTAACGGGTGCACCACATAACCCAACACGCTTGATCCCATTTGGCGGACACACTTTTCAGGTCGAGCCCGCCGCTGGAGATCAACACGCCGCAGCCCCATCTAGGCACAACAGAGAGGTCAAGACGCCGGTCTAAACCTAAGCGCCAGAAGTGCGGGCCCATCGCCCATAGCACACCAAGCATGTTGCGAGGGCGGCCGGAAGCAGACAGCCTAGCCTAGCGCGTTCAGTCCAATCCGGCGCGCGCCACTCGATCGGCGGCGTCACGAAGTGCCGGCCGATACCACGACGTCGGGATACCCATAACTACTCCAGCGTAGATGGTTAGTGCGTATAGACCAAATGGCCAGACTCAGATCAAATACCAAGATCTCGTTAAGCGTGTTAAGTATCCGCGAACACCGAGCAGGGCCAGGCCCACCTCTCTCCTAGGTGGTCTCAACCTGCCTGTCGCTCCGCCATAAAGTAACAATCGGGGCCGTCGGGAACCCAGTGCCCACCTCTACCGGGATGGAGCCACCGTCCTTTCAAATTTCCATCTCCGAACAATATCACGGTAATGTAACAATGTAAAGTATATAGTATATGCCTGTGATCACCTCCCAAGTGATCACAGCCCAAGAGTATAGCATGGCGGGACGGACAAGAATGTAGGGCCACCGATGGAACACTAGCATCCTATACTAAGCGAGAGGATAGCGGTAAAGGTAACAACAAGAGTAGCAAGGACAGCTATGCAAAGAAGATAGGATTAATCGAAGCGGTAACATGCTACACTACTCTAATGCAAGCAAGATAGAGAAGAGTAGGCGATATCCGGTGATCAAGGGGGCTTGCCCGATGGCTCGCAAGAGAGAGGGGTCGTCGGTGACGTAGTCGCATCTTGCAGCAGCATGGCCTCGGTCTCGGTGTCTAAGAAGAGGGGAAGAAACAATGAATACTTAGCAAGCAAGTGCATAACAGACAACAAGCGAGCTAGACGTGTTCTAACGCGGTATGAGGTGATACCGGTGAAGGGGAAAACATCCGGAAAGTATTCCGGTGTTTCGTGTTTTCAGCGGAGAAGCGGAGGGAAAGTTGCGAGTTTGATATGTTAGGGGTGTGTGGTGGACGAAGGGCTGCGATCCGGGATCGCCTCGCTCGCTCGAGCAACTTTCATGTTGAAAATAATTTAATCCGAAGTTACGGATTAAAAGATATGATTTTCTAAAGATTTTATTAATTTCTAGAATTTAATTAATTATTTAATTTAATTCGAAAATGGAATTATGACATCAGCATGATGTCATGCTGACGTCAGCAGTCAACAGGGGTTGACTAGGTCAATCTGATGGTGGGACCCAGTTGTCATTGTCTAAGACTAACTAAAACAGATTAATTAGTTTAATTAGTGATTAGGTTAATCTAATCAGGATTAATTAACTTAATTAATTACTTAATTAATTAATCATTTTTATTTATTATTATATTTTTTAAATCTTTTTTTAAGCGTTTTAGGGGACGACCCCACTTGTCATAGGCCCCTAGGGGCCTTAGCGGGTCTCGGGCGGGGTTCTCGGGTGCCGGACCACTGGGCACCGAACAAGGTCAGGCGCCGGTCACCGGACCAAGGCGTGTCTTGGCTGGCCACTGACCTGGAGGCGGCCGCAATGACAGTGTGGGGGCAGCAAGGTGAGGGGGCGGTGGCCAGGTGCGGCGCAGGGCGCACGGGGCGAGCAAGGTCGTGCACATGCGGGCGAGCGCGGGGCGCAGCGACCGCGCGATGTCCGCGGCCACGGTCAGAAGCACGGACGGCGCGAATGGCGGCCTACAACAGTGAATCGAGAGGGGGAAGGAGGAGCCCGCTCACAGCGTTGCAGGGGAGGCTCGGGGAGGCCGGAAGTGGCTCGGTGCAGCGGATCCGACGGCGATGACCGGCGGGGCAGAGGTGGAAGACGAGGCCGATCCGGCGAGGTAGTGGTCTCGGGCTTGCTCCTATGGGCGAAGTCGACGAAGAGGCGGTCCGCGGAGGCGATGCGGCGACGGCGTCAGGCAGGGCAGTGGCAACAGCGACGGGCGGGCTCGGGGCGCGTCGGTTTGTGCCCGATCTAGGCGAGGGCACGCTCGAGGGAGAGGGAGGACGAGGTGGATCGGTAGGGCTAGGGTTTGGGGAAGGATGATGGGGACGGGCAGCGAGGTATAGGCGGCGGCGCGGGCTCCGGGCAGCGTCCGCGAGGCGACGAGGCGATGGGGGTCGGGGCACCATTTTCGGGGGCGAGCGCCCCCGATCCAGATCCACGCGGGGAAGGGGAGAGAGATCGGGGGATCGTGGGGGGATGTGGGGAGGGGGTCGCTAGGGTTCGGTCGCCCCAGGGGCTATAGGCGCCGGCTGGGCCGGCCTGGTTGGCCCAGAGGCCAGCTGGGCTGTGGCCCAGTGGGGGGGGGGGGTTCTTTCTTTTTTGGTTCTGTTTTCTTTTATTATTTTGTTTTTATTCTATTTCTTTTCTGTTTTCTTTTATTTTAGTTTTATAAAATTTAAAAGCGACAACTAATTTGGTGTTATCAAATAGGTCACAGCCCCAAATATTCTGGCACTTTAATAAAGTGTTTTGCATGTGCTTATTATTTTAAAAGCATTTTAGATAATTGTTTTATCGCTGTTTTTAGTTTATTTAGTGCATTTAAGTATTTTATTAGAAGATGACTTCTTCACCAACATTTATCACGGGTTATTTGACACGTTAGGAACAATTTAGTTTGACTTTTGAAAACTTTAATTGTTTTAACTTTAATTCAGATTTGAATTTGGATCGGTTCTGAACTAACGCGAGATTATCAACAATAATCGAGGTGACGTGGCATCATTACCAGAGGGTTACTGTAGCTTAATTATCCGGGCGTCACAATTCTCCTCTACTACAAGAAATCTCGTCCTGAGATTTAAGAGGGGAGTAAGGGGGAAGGTTTGGTAACGAATCTAGCGGGTCTTCTCATCCTGGCTTGCTCTTCTCGAAGAGGCCGGTTCAATACATTGATGTCTTCATTTCTCTGCTTCAGGTCATCATGGTGAAGTCGGCGCCTTTTCTTCAGGATCGAAACCAACTCCATCGTACTTACGAAAGAATAAAGGGTGGGTATTCCGGCGGAGCGAACCTCTGCAAGGTTAACTATCTGGTCAATAACATCGGGGAAGGTGGTGGGGAGTAACTCTCGAATTGAAACTTAAGAAAGTATCAAGAGCAAAGGAAGGAGGTATCATGGGAAGTTTCGAGAGGATAGGCAATCGTTCGTTGCGTGAAACAAAGTGTGAAATAGGTCCAGAGCAACGAAAATAAGTATCGCGTCTGATACCAGAATTGATGATCTCATCGGTAGGTGGCTCATGATTTTCATAAGATTCCACGCGCGAGGAATAACTTTGGTAACATGAGGGTGTACAGGAGAGTCAGGTTTCGACCCTGGTGGAACTGTGGGTTATGGGCCCACCATGTGGGTTAAAAGTAGGAAGGGCGGTAATGTCTCGCACGATCATGTAAGCAAGACATGTCGAGGATAGCCTGCCGCTTATGTCGACAACAACATCGATACCAAGGGCGAGGGACGAAGAGAACCATTTTCCCTTTCGTTGAACGAGGCGGACCAATAGGCAAAGTTCTCGCCCATCGGTGGTTACCAAGTCATCAACAAGAGAAACAGGTTACACCGACAGAAGGTACACCGAGGTGTTTACCTAAGCAGGGATTACCACTGCTCGGTTAAGTAGTTTACAAGAAAGTTTGAACAAAACAACGGGAAGGAAAATGTGCTTAAACACGATATCGTGGGTATATCCTTCCCAAGGACAAGCGAGCATGATATCCATGACAGGATATTATGTAGAAAACTCCTTAGGTAGGGAGAGAAATTTCATGACATTACCCATACAATGGTGTTTGGATAATTGAGCAAGAAACATTTAGCATTGGGCTTCAATGTTCTTGTTGAAAATCGAGTATCACGTACATGCTTCGAGATAGCATTTGACGTGGTCACTGGGTAAAGATCAGACTTTGGATACTCGAAGGATCCATCAGGAACAGCTTGTAGAATAAGTCTTACAATTTCCTCATGGAAGAATGGATAGCATTGCTAAAAGGAAAATTATAACAATAGGTCCTCCGGTCAGGTGTGCTAGGCATGACATCACCTCATCGGGTCAAATGCTAATGTTATAACTCTTGGAAATATGTCCCGGTCACCATATCTGACCGAGATTCAGATCTGATTGGTGTCAGGATACCTCAGACTCGGGATGCCCGAGAAGAAAAGGTGCAAGAAAAATTGACGAGACTACATTGTAAGATTATTGGGGAATGTACTATGGAAGCAAGTTTCAACTCAAGAGTTCATCATTTAAACCAAAGAGAGGATGACGGGGTAGCTGATGGAGTCAGTAACAATCCTTGAGATTTCCAAAAAGGTGGATTTCCACAATTATGTGAACAAGGAGATAGCATTTGTCAGATCAAATGGTATAATGATGTATGCTCGAGGAAAACATACACAATTAAACATTGGTTGAAAGGTGCACCCGAAATATGGGCTGGGTTGCACGGCCAACATTGGAATGGTGATTCAATAATCAATAGTCTAAGAATGAACGGTCGACCATTAACTTCAAAGCAATATGGTTGCTAGAAGGGCGGAATCCAAACAGCACCGCTCACTTGTTGGTACCCTGGTTGGAATCAACATGAGGACCCAAGAAGAATGGCGATGGTGAGAAGTATCACCATACCAAGAATTCTTAAGAGTTGGTGAAATTCCCACGACATTCTTGACATAAAAGGTGGTAATATTACAAGGTAAAGAAGAACAATGCTGGGTAGCAAGGAACTCAAGGTATAACACAAAACACGAACAAGTTTGTGTTGAACGGAGGGCAATAAAGTGGTCGATGATAACACAAAACATCGAGGGGCAAGGATGGTATTACTCATCAAGAATTCGATATATATCTTGGTAGAGCTTAGGATGTTGATGATGATCTCGACACAGTTGTCGAGAGATTTCATGAAGATGTAATCGGTCGGCGATGACATCAAGTCAATAGGAATGATGAAGCGAAAGGTTATTGGAACCACGGGTACAACACAAACTCGAAATCTAGCTTGTTGTTCAAGGCGAAATGATATGACGAGGAAGATCGACGTAAGCTTAGCGATCGTCGCAAATTGGTGCTCCGAGAATAAGGACCGTAGCACAGTTAGAATCATCACGACAATGATATAGCCAAACAGGCTAGGAATGGCGGATCGGGTACAAACTCATACTTATAGAAGCTATCAAGAGTTGTTGAACCGTAGAGCGGACTCGGTTCGGTTATCGGTGTCTTTGAGTGTTTAATAACTCAGAGCCCGTGAAAAATTGGAATCAGTGGGAAGGTAGCACTTGATGAAGAACTCACAAGAAGTTATGCAGTTCCATGATAATCTCGAGATACCAGGGGGGTAATACTCGACACAAGATCAAATTAAAGGTTGGACTGGTGTATTGATCCATAGAAGACAATTGTTTTAACTTGTCCGAGAAATGGAATCAAAGAAGAACAATCATGGTCGGAACCACGGTTGCAAGGGATCAATTCACAGATACCATATGTTAGCTATCAAGGAAATAGTTATTATTACAAGAAGCTTCCATGATAGGATATACATCACGTCCATGGGTGCGAACACAAAGTTCAAGGTCGACTCCCACTTCCTCAATGCATAATCTTCCATTCACCTCTCGTATATCGAAGATGACATTAGTTGTTGAAAGTTTTACCTGGTGCAATACCAGATAAGTATGACTCGTGAAATCTTTCGGTTCACACCGATGAGGGAAGGCATTGGTTCAATCCCATCGGGCTTCTTCTTAACATATACCATAAGCTTCAAGAGTAAATATCACCAGCTCGAAAGCGAGCATGGTTGACAAAAGGAAAGGATACAATTTACCAAAGGCATTATGTATCGGAGAAAGAACTCACAAAGTGATTAATTATGAAGGACACCGCCGGATAATAATCCAACAAAGGATATGGCGATCCACAATGGGGCTGATATGAGTATTGATACCCAATCGAGGAAGAAAGATTGCAAATGCATCGGTTTATAGAACATCTGAATAGTTCAACGCTTAATTAGCAAAGTAATTATGATTTTCAAATCAAGGGATCAGAGCAAATGCTCGATCAAGGATGGATAAGCTGAATAGACTTAGGGTACAATCGACGGCAATTTGATTGGTCGATAGCCAGCTCATGTTTAAAATGACGTCTGAGCCGGAAGGATGAATTCTAGGATCTGTTTGAGGATTGCGAGCATTCGCAACAAATCGAATCAATGGACTCAAAATGATGGTGTCAAAATATACTAATGAATATTGCTAGTGATATGGGAGCATCCATAATGTAAGCAGACAAGTATTGCAGAGCAATAAGCTACTAAGGATTTTTGGAGGATTGAATAGTATTTCGAAGACCATTGTGAAACACATGAACAACGGTGAAATAACGGATACTCGGTAAGTGTGAGGAATTATCCATAGAGGGTATTCATGTGGCAAAGATCTGCAATGCAATGGCTCAAAAGATTCTTAAAAGTCAAAGAACAATTCGATGCATCTTGTAATAACAAGAGCAGCTAGGGATGAATGTAAGAATGGTAAGGGCAATAAGTTATCCATAAGGATTTATCGGTGGTAGGGAATTGCAAAAGCAATGGGCACAAGGTCTGGAGAGAATATCGGAGTTTATCTTCGAAATCTTCTGGTGCAGCCGGCAATCAGCTGTATTAAGGGGCTCTCCGGGAGGAAGTAGTTACGAGAACCTAGAGTCAGATTTAGTAAAATCATTTAACCCGAGTAGAAGAGAGTTCAGAGTCCCAGAGTAAAGGTCGAGGAGTAAAAGATCCTAGTACCACTCAAATGGCGACGTGGGCCCGTAAGGCACACAACCATGTTAGTCAAAGTTTTGCAATTTCTAGACTCGACTTCGGCCAAGGAGTTGGAAACCAACTTGTGACGCCCCCGATTCAGTCGTACACTAATCATACACGCAAACGTGTACGATCAAGATCAGGGACTCATGGGAAGATATCACAACACAACTCCACAAATAAAATAATTCATACAAGCATCATAATACAAGCCAGGGGCCTCGAGGGCTCGAATACAAGTGCTCGATCATAGACGAGTCAGCGGAAGCAACAATATCTGAGTACAGACATAAGTTAAACAAGTTTGCCTTAAGAAGGCTAGCACAAACTGGGATACAGATCGAAAGAGGCGCAGGCCTCCTACCTGGGATCCTCCTAACTACTCCTGGTCATCGTCAGCGGGCTGCACATAGTAGTAGGCACCTCCGGGGTAGTAGTCGTCATCGACGGTGGCGTCTGGCTCCTGGGCTCCATCGTCTGGTTGCAGCAATCGAGTAGAGATAGGGGGAAAAGGAGGAACAAGGCAACCGTGAGTACTCATCCAAAGTACTCGCAAGCAAGGAGCTACACTACATATGCATGGATATATGTGTAAAAGGCCATATCGGTGGACCGAATCGCAGAATGCCGTAATAAGAGGGGATAGCTAATCCGTCAAGACTACGCTCGCAGCTTCCGCCTTGCAACATGTAGAAGATAGTAGATCAAGTCCTCCAAGCAAAGATCGCATAGCATAATCCTACCCGCGATCCCTCCTCGTAACCCCGAGAGAGAGCGACCACCGGGTTGTATCCGCACTTGGAAGGGTGTGTTTTATTAAGTATCCGGTTCTAGTTGTCATAAGGTCAAGGTACAACTCAAGTCATCCTTCTTCAAGATCACGGCTATTCAATAGATTAACTTCCTGTAGGGTGCACCACATAACCCAACACGCTTGATCCCATTTGGCCGACACACTTTTCTCGGGTCATGCCCGCCGCTGGAGATCAACACGCCGCAGCCCCACCTAGGCACAACAGAGAGGTCAGCCGCGGTCTAAACCTAAGCGCACAGGGTGCAGGCCCATCGCCCATAGCACACCAAGACGCTATGTTGGGAGGCCGGAAGGCGAGACCTAGCCTAGCAGCGCTCCACCAATCCGGTGCGCGCCACTCGATCGGCGCCACACGAAGTGCCGGCTGATACCACGACGCCGGGATACCCATAACTACTCCCGCGTAGATGGTTAGTGCGTATAGACCAAATGGCCAGACTCAGATCAAATACTAAGATCTCGTTAAGCGTGTTAAGTATCCGAGAACGCCGACCAGGGCCAGGCCCACCTCTCTCCTAGGTGGTCTCAACCTGCCCTGTCGCTCCGCCATAAAGTAACAGTCGGGGGCCGTCGGGAACCCAGGCCCACCTCTACCGGGATGGAGCCACCGTCCTTTCAAATTTCCCATCTCCTAACAAAGATCACGAGTAATGTAACAAAGTAAAGTATATAGTATATGCCCGTGATCACCTCCCAAGTGATCACATCCCAAAGAGTATAGCATGGCGATTTGGACAAGAATGTAGGGCCACCGATGGAACACTAGCATCCTATACTAAGCAAAGAGGATAGCGGTAAAGGTAACAACAAGAGTAGCAAGGACATGCTATGCAGCGAGATAGGATTAATCGAAAGCAAGAATATGCTACACTCACCGTAATGCAAGCAGTATAGAGAAGAGTAGGCGATATCTGGTGATCAAAGGGGGGGCTTGCCTGATGGCTCTGGCAAGAGAGAGGGGTCGTCGGTGACGTAGTCGTACTGGGCAGCAGCGACATCGGTCTCGGTGTCTAGCGGAAGAAGAGGGGGGAAGAAACAATGAATACTTAGCAAGCAAGTGCATAACAGGACAACAAGCAGAGCTAGACGTGTTCTAACGCGGTATGAGGTGATACCGGTGAAGGGGGGAAAACATCCGGGAAAGTATTCCCGGTGTTTCGCTTTCAAGCGAGGTTTGAGGGGGAAAGTTGCGAGTTTGATATGTTAGGGGTGTGTGGTGGGCGAACGGGTTGCGATCCGGATCGCCTCGCTGCTCGAGCAACTTTCATGTTGAAAATAATTTAATCCGAGTTACGGATTAAAAGATATGATTTTCTAAAGATTTTATTAATTTCTGGAATTTAATTAATTATTTAATTTAATTCGAAAATGGAATTATGACATCAGCATGATGTCATGCTGACGTCAGCTGTCAACAGGGGTTGACTAGGTCAATCTGATGGTGGGACCCGGTTGTCATTGTCTAAGACTAACTAAAATAGATTAATTAGTTTAATTAGTGGTTAGGTTAATCTAATCAGGATTAATTAACTTAATTAATTACTTAATTAATTAATCATTTTTATTTATTATTATATTTTTTAAATCTTTTTTTAGACGTTTTAGGGGACGACCCCACTTGTCATAGGCCCCTAGGGGCCTTAGCGGGTCTCGGGCGGGGTTCTCGGGTGCCGTGACCGGTACCGGGCACCGAACAAGGTTGTGCAGTCGGTCACCGGACCAGGCGCGTCTTGGCCGGCCGGCCACGGGCAGGCGGCCGCAATGACTGACAGTGGGGGGCAGCAAGGTGAGGGGCGGTGGCGGTGTGGCGCAGGCGACGGGCGCAGCAAGGTCGCACATGCGGGCGCGGCCTGGGCGCAGCGATCGCGATGTCCGCGGCCACGGTCAGAAGCACGGACGGCGCGAATGGCGGCCTACAACAGTGAATCGAGAGGGGGAAGGAGGAGCCCGCTCACAGCGTTGCAGGGGAGGCTCGGGGAGGCCGGAAGTGGCTCGGTGCAGCGGATCCGACGGCGATGACCGGCGGGGCAGAGGTGGAAGACGAGGACGATCCGGCGAGGTAGTGGTCTCGGGCTTGCTCCTATGGGCGAATTCGACGAAGAGGCGGTCCGCGGAGGCGATGCGGCGACGGCGTCAGGCAGGGCAGTGGCAACAGCGACGTGCGGGCTCGGGGCGCGTCGGGTTGTGCCCGATCTAGGCGAGGGCACGCTCGAGGGAGAGGGAGGACGAGGTGGATCGGTAGGGCTAGGGTTTGGGGAAGGATGATGGGGACGGGCAGCAAGGTCTAGGCGGCGGCGCGGGCTCCGGGCAGCGTCCGCGAGGCGACGAGGCGATGGGGGTCGGGGCACCATTTTCGGGGGCGAGCGCCCCCTGATCCAGATCCACGCGGGAAGGGAGAGATCGGGGATCGTGGGGGATGTGGGGAGGGTCGCTAGGGTTGGTCGCCCCAAGGGGCTATAAGCGCCACTGGCCGGGCCTGTTGGCTCAGAGAGGCCAGGCAGGCTGTGGCCCGATGGGGGGGTTCTTTCTTTTTTGGTTCTCTTTTCTTTTCTTCTTTTGTTTTATTCTATTTCTTTTCTGTTTTCTTTTATTTTAGTTTTATAAAATTTAAAAGCGACAACTAATTTGGTGTTATCAAATAGGTCACAGCCCCAAATATTCTGGCACTTTAATAAAGTGTTTTGCATGTGCTTATTATTTTAAAAGCATTTTAGATAATTGTTTTATCGCTGTTTTTAGTTTATTTAGTGCATTAATTATTTTATTAGAAGATGACTTCTTCACCAACATTTATTACGGGTTATTTGACACGTTAGGAACAATATAGTTTTGACTTTTGAAAACTTTAATTGTTTTAACTTTAATTCAGATTTGAATTTGGATCGGTTCTGAACTAACGCGAGATTATCAACAATAATCGAGGTGACGTGGCATCATTACCAGAGGGTTACTGTAGCTTAATTATCCGGGCGTCACACTAGCACCCCTGTCTCTGCCACTTAGGACACATGGCACCACATTCACTGGTTGATTGTCCCATGGCAAAGTATGTATGGGCTTTGCTTGAAGAACCGGTGGAGCATATGATTTCAGGGTTTAGGGTTAGGGCCAAGCATATTGAGCAAGCCTATATATATGAGGGATAGCTAGGTTTATCATTGATGATATTAAGTTGAAGATTACATTGTTCGGGGTGGCGAAGGTGAAGTACGAGAAGCGGGAATTCAAGGTCGAAACTCATATTTTTACTAAAGCTTTAACCTCTTTAGATGCTGGATGCCATCTGTGACCGTCTGTTTTACCTGATATTACATGTACTGCGATGAATGTTGCAACTTAATAAAACATTTTTAGGCTTCAACGTCCTTCCACAAAACACCCCTAAACGACCAGACCGACGTGTCCAGACCAGTTTTACCATCCAACGTGATGCCTTATCGTTCTTGGATCAGTCCACATGTCTGAATTCTCATGAACCAAAAGCAAACCCGACGAGGGTTTGTGCGAGTTTGAACATCTGCCTGACCAATCAAAATCCACCACGTACCCCTCTCTCCTCCCTGTTGGCGCAGGATGGCGGAAGGAGAAAGACATGTTTGACGAAACCTGCTACTTGTATGAACAAAGCTGCTACTTGTGTGAACAACATGATTAGTGTTTGGCTGTTTGGCGGAAGTTGCTTTGGCTAGCTAGCATGTTTTGGTGAAATGTTGCTTTGGAGGTGTCTCTAGCAAATCCTGGATAAATTAAAATTGGAAAACGTGTTTTCAATACCCGAAAGAGCGGCCTCTCTCGCGCCGCTCCCGCGGGTGGCTCGGGAGAGGAAAACCTAGCGCGCCGCCGGGAGCTCACCACCGCAACCACTCCCCTCGCCGCCACCGGTGTGCGCAGCCGGGCAAAGCCCATGCAGCGTCGGCGGTGGGGGGGGGGGCGTTGGTCCCTTTCGCATAGGATCGAGCGACGCAGGTGTATCGATCAGGCGGGGGTTGGTGCTCGGTTTGGTAGGGCGCGAGTGTGGCGAGTTCGCGAGGCTCTCGCGCCATGGCTCGCTGATAACCCACAAATATAGGGGATCAATTGTAGCCTTTCTCGATAAGTAAGAGTGTCGAACCCAACGAGAAGCTAAAGGTGGAACAAATATTCCCTCAAGTTCTATCGACCACCGATACAACTCTACACACGCTTAACATTCACTTTACGTAGAACAAGTATGAAACTAGAAGTACTTTGTAGGTGTGAGAGATAGGTTTGCAAGATAATAAAGAGCACGTAAATAGAAACTAGGGGCTGTTTAGATAAATAAACAACTAAGTTAGTTTTAGTAGAGAGCTTTTTGTCATGAGAAAGTTATTTGTCCCTAGGCAATCGATAACTAGACCGGTAATCATTATTGCAATTTTATATGAGGGAGAGGCATAAGCTAACATAGTTTCTCTTCTTGGATCATATGCACTTATGATTGGAACTCTAGCAAACATCCGTAACTACTAAATATCATTAAGGTAAAACCCAACCATAGCATTAAAGTATCAAGTCCTCTTTATTCCCATACGCCATAACCCACTTATTCGTGTTTGTGTTTCTATCACTCACGCAACACAGACAATAAGCAAACCACGAACATATTGCAAACCCTACCGCGGAGATCCCTCACGCTTGCGCGACACGGAGAGCACCATAGTGCTCTCCTTCTTATCCTGTTTACGCGCTACTTGTGCTCTGTGTATGTTTCATTCCATCATGATGACTGTGCTACTGTTCTGTTATGCATGCATCTGAGTACTTATTCCGCTGCTAAGTAATTCGTTTCTTAGGAATTTCCTCACCTTGAAATTCCTCAGTGAAGAATTTGTAAAAATCGCCTATTCACCCCCCTCTAGTCGATTTAACGCACTTTTATATAGGACAACACCAATAATAAAACATGCAACTCAAACCAATCGCAATCATCAATCAACCCATAGGACAAAACAGACCTACTCAAACATCATAGGATAGCCATACATCATTGGGAAATAATACATAGCATTGAGCGCCATGTTTAAGTAGAGATTGCAGCGGGGAGAAGAGGTGTTACACCGTTGC
This sequence comes from Aegilops longissima, assembly GCA_021605205.1. Classification (NCBI taxonomy): domain Eukaryota; kingdom Viridiplantae; phylum Streptophyta; class Magnoliopsida; order Poales; family Poaceae; genus Aegilops; species Aegilops longissima. Next base: position 163,926,243 of record CM038681.1, on the reverse strand, counting down.
ATAGAGGGGGAGAGAGTAGGTGATGACGGCGGCGAAGTTGTTGGTGTGGATCGCCATCACGATGATGGCCCCGGCGGCGTTCCGGCGCCATCGGGAGAGAGCCCTGATACGCCTTCGTCGTATCTACTTTTCCAAACACTTCTGCCCTTGTTTTGGACTCTAACTTGTATGATTTGAATGGAACTAACTCGGACTGACGGTGTTTTCAGTAGAATTGCCATGATGTTGTTTTATGTGCAGAAAACAAAAGTTCTCGGAATGACCTGAAACTCCACGGAATATCTTAGAATAAATAATAAAAAATCCTCGCTAAAGATGAATACCGGGGCCCACACCCTGTCCACGAGGGTGGGGCGCGCCTCTCATGGGCGCCCCCTACCTCGTGGCCCCTGACACCCTCGACGCCAACTCCAACTCCATATATTGGCTTTGGGAGAAAAAATCAGAGAGAAGAAATCATCGCGTTTTACGATCGGAGCCGCCGCCAAGCCCTAATCTCTCTCGGAGGGCTGATCTGAGTCCGCTCGGGGCTCCGGAGAGGGGATTCGTCGCCGTCGTCATCATCAACCATCCTCCATCACCAATTTCATGATGCTCACCGCCATGCGTGAGTAATTCCATCGTAGGCTTGCTGGACGGTGATGGGTTGGATGACATTTATCATGTAATCGAGTTAGTTTTGTTAGGGTTTGATCCCTAGTATCCACTATGTTGTGAGATTGATGTTGCTATGACTTTGCTATGCTTAATGCTTGTCACTAGGGCCGAAAGCCATGATTTCAGATCTGAACCTATTATGTTTTCATGAATATATGTGAGTTCTTGATCCTATCTTGCAAGTATATAGTCACCTATTATGTGTTATGATCCGACAACCCAAGTGACAATAATCGGGATACTTCTCGGTGATGACCATAGTTTGAGGAGTTCATGTATTCACTATGTGCTAATGCTTTGTTCGGTTCTCTATTAAAAGGAGGCCTTAATATCCCTTAGTTTCAGAGGGACCCGCTGCCACGGAGGGTAGGACAAAAGATGTCATGCAAGTTCTTTTCCATAAGCACGTATGACTATATTCGAATACATGCCTACATTACATTGATGAATTGGAGCTAGTTCTGTGTCACCCTATGTTATGACTATTACATGACGAACCGCATCCGCATAATTATCCATCATCGATCCAAAGCCTCACGAGCTTTCCATATATTGGTTCTCGCTATTTACTTTTCCCGCTGCTCTTTATTATAATCACTACAAAATACCAAAAACATTACTTTTGCTGTCTTTACTTTTGTTATCATTACCACCACTATCATATTACTTTGCTACTAAACACTTTGCTGCAGATACTAAGTTTCCGGTGTGGTTGAATTGACAACTCAGCTGCTAATACTTGAGAATATTCTTTGGTTCCCTTGTGTTGAATCAATAAATTTGGGTTGAATACTCTACCCTCGAAAACTGCTATGATCCCCTATACTTGTGGGTTATCAAGACCTTTTTTGGCGCCGTTGTCGGAGCATAGCTCTATTCTTTGAGTCACTTGGGATTTATATCTGCTGGACATTATGAAGAACTTGAAAGACGCTAAGACAACAATTTATCCCTCAACTACGAGGGGAGGTAAGGAACTGCCATCTAGCTCGCACTTGATTCACCTTCATTATGAGTAAGCTAGCGACACCTAAACCTGCTTCGCTATTCGCTCGATATGTCGCATGTTATTGATGATGCCACTTCGCTATGCATGATACTTATGATGAAACTACTTCTATGCCTGATACTACTGTGTCCCTTGGTGAATTTCTAGATGAACAAATTTCTAGGTCTAGAGAGAGATGTAACGCCCTCGATGCGGCTATATCTCCCACGTGTCGAAGCACGACTTAGAGGCATAACCGCATTGAAAGCAATGCATAAGTGAGGTAATCTTCACACAACCCATGTAATACATAAGGAAAGAGATACATAGTTGGCTTACAATCGCCACTTCACACAATACATGAGTAAAGCATTACATCATACAGATACAATCAAGGTCCGCTACGGAACCAAAATAAAAGAAGACTACCCCAAATGCTACACAGATCCCGATCGTCCCAACTGGCTCCACTACTTGATCAATTGAAACGAAACAACACAATGAACAAGATCTTCATCGAGCTCCTCCTTGAGCTCGGATGCGCCACCGCACGGTTTCATCGACACCGCAAACTGGTTTTGAAGTATCTGTGAGTCACGGGACTCAGCAATCTCACACCCGCGAGATCAAGACTATTTAAGCTTATAGGTAGGACAGAGTTGTGAGGTGGAGCTGCAGCAAGCGACTAGCATATATGGTGGCTGCATTCGCAAAAGATAGCGAGAAGAGAAGCAAGGCGCGGTCGTGAAGCTAGTAGCGATCAAGAAGTGATCCTGAACTACTTACTTCAAACATAACTCCAACACGTGTTCACTTCCGGACTCACGAGAAGAGACCATCACGTTACACACGCGTTGATGTATTTTAATTAAGGTCAATTTCGGTTTTCTACAACCGACATTAACAAATTCCCATCTGCCTCATAACCGCGGGCATGGCTTTCAAAGATAATACCTGCAGGGGTGTCCCAACTTAGCCCATTATAAGCTCTCACGGTCAACGAAGGATATTCCTTCTACCGGGAAGACCCAATCAGTCTCGGAATCCCGGACTACAAGACATTTCGACAGCAATAAAACAAGACCAGCAAAGCCGCCCGAATGTGCCGACAAATCCCGATAGGAGCTGCACATATCTCGTTCTCAGGGCACACCGGATGAGCAGTACGTACGGCAACCGACGATACCCCAAGTTGCCTCGGGGCGGCACCGCAAGTGGCTCTAATTTGGACCGCACTTTCGGAGCACCGCCTGGGGGTTAAAATAAAGATGACCCTTGAGTCTGCAGAACCCAAGGGAAAAAGGCTTAGGTGGCAAATGGTAAAACCAATGTTGGGCCTTCTTTGGAGGAGTCTTATTCAAAGCGAACTGTCAAGGGGGTCCCATAAATCACCCAACCGTAAGGAACGCAAAAATCCGGGAACATAATACCGATATGACGGAAACTAGGGCGGTAAGAGTGGAACAAAACACCAGGCATAAGGCCGAGCCTTCCACCCTTTACCAAGTATATAGATGCATTAATTAAATAAGATATATTGTGATATCCCAACAAGTAAACATGTTCCAACAAGGAACAAACTTCATCTTCATCTGCAACTAACAACGCTATAAGAGGGGCTGAGCAAAGCGGTAACATAGCCAAACAACGGTTTGCTAGGAAAGGATGGTTAGGGGCTTGACAGGGCAACATGGGAGGCATGATATAGCAAGTGGTAGGCATCGTAGCATAGGCATAGCAAAAGAGCGAGCATCTAGCAAGCAAAGATAGAAGTGATTTTGAGGGTATGGTCATCTTGCCTGAGATCCCGCAAGGAAGAAGAACGAGTCCATGAAGAAGACAAACGGACGTAGTCGAACGAATCCTCACAACTCCGGAACGAAACCAAAGCTAACGAGAGAAGCAACCCGGAAAGAAACAAACAACATGGTAAACACACAAGCATAGTCATGGCATGATGCACAATCAAGTATGATGCATGTCCGGTTTAATGAGGCATGGCATGGCAAAGTGCATGAACAATACTACAAATTAAGTGGAGCTCAATATGCAACGAGTTGCATATTGACGGAACACCACATCGAATTATTTAGTTCTCTCTCGTTTAGGAACACAACAATATTAAATGTTGTTAACCATGGCAAGAGGTGAAACATAATTAAACTACCTATCTAGGCAAGTTTAAATGAGGCCGGAAATAACAAACAACAATTCCGGAAATCCCCATATGTTATTTAGCAATTTAACGCAAACAACAATTTTAAACATTTTAATTGTTGTTATCATGATGCGGATGACATATGCAAGTTTTATGCAATTTTTATGAAAATGTTGACATGAGCATGTTATGAAGCATTTGGTCACCATGGCCGAACAAAAAGGGTGCCACGGCGGCAAATCCAAAAATGATGCCACGGCAACATATCGGTTCCGGTAGATCATGGAGATACCGGTGCAAAAGGAAGCGTGCGGATGTGCGCAACATGCTAGAGATGGTGGGGTGCTCCCGACTACCGGGTTCCCACGGGTTAGGGGGAAACGAGGAGGAACGTGCATGGAGCAAACGGGCACGAAGCAAACATACGTTTCATCTCAGACAACATGCATTCGCATCTCATCGCGGTCGTCTCGGGTTATACCTTTGAAGCGAGCGTTTCCGGGCGGAACGAGTTCGGAGCGGTGTAGAGGAAGTAGGCGTTCACGGGACGTCGTGGAAGTAGTGGTACACGGCGTCGGTAGAGGTACATCTCGTAGTGGAAGTAGTTGTTCATGTGACGGTAGTGGAAGTAGTGGTACACGACGGCGGAGGTAGTTGTACACGTTTCGTAGATGAAGTAGTTGTTCATGATCCGTAGATGTTCGGGGTCCACGGGGTCTTCGAGGGTCGACGGTAGTGGTACACGTTTTTCGTAGATGTTCGAGTCATCGATAGCGGTACTTGATGAATCCCGAAACGGACTTGGCGTCTTCGCGCGTAGGGGTACTTGGCGTTTCCGGTTCAGTGGTCGTTCGGGCGCCGTATGTCGTGGTACTTGGCGTGCATCAAATGTTGACCAACAGTGTACTGGAGGCAGCAAGGCATGGCCGAGTTGGTGTGCAACCAAAGATGGACTCCGGGTGTTTGGGTTGACTTGGCCACGACAAAGGCAGCAAGGCCAACAGGGCAGCCAGCTCGTCGGGTTCCGATGCAGGGACGGGCAGAACAGGCGGCGATGGTGTGGCAGACGACGGCGGCTCCGGCGATTCGCCCATGAATCAGGACGAGGAGGCCATGGCCTCGGGTGCAGATGCAGGGGAGCACGAAGCGATGTCGGGGAAGTCAACGCGCGGAAGGTGGATTCGCTCATCTCCTGGATGAGGCCGAGGCGAAGGTGGGATGTGGCGTGGGGCGGCTGTAGCTTGCAGGGAAGGTCGAGGCAGGGGGCGCCGGAGTTGGCCTCCAGTGGCGGTGCGGGATGCCCGGCACGGCGTCGGCGAGAGGATGCAGCAGCTGCTGCTGCTGCCGGCGGCGAGGTCGAGGCGGTGCGGCTCCAAGGGCGGCGAGGAGGAGGTCGGGCGTGGCGCTCCTGGTCGTAGCGACCGGAGGGGCGACGGGGCTGATGGAACGGGGCGCGACGGAGGAGAGGAGGCCGACGGGGCTCGGAAGGAGAAGCAGGGCGCGGCGAAGGGATCGGGCGCAGGGGAGGAGATTGAGAGGTAGATGGGGATCGAGAGGATCGGGCGAAGCCCTTCCTGGCAGCGGGCGTGCGTGTGTGGCGGCGGGCAGGGAACGAGAGGGAGAGAGATGCGGAGGAGGGAGTCGGGCTAGGTTTAGGAGGGGCGGCTGGGCCTTGGGCCGGCTTAGGGAGGCCGGTGGAGGAGCCTTGGCCCATGCGGGTGCTACTGGAGAAAAAGCTCGGTGCAGATGGGCCTTGGAGGCAGGGCCGGCTGGCTGCAGTTGCGGCCGGGCTCTCTCACTACTAAAATAAAAAAAACAGAGATTAAGAAAGAAAAGAGAGAGGTTAGGGAAGAAGTTGGACACGCAGATAGTTTTCCCGAACTCACAAAAATGTGCTTGTTCCGAGAAAATAGAAAAGGCCATGATTGAAAGATTTGAATTCAACTCATTTGATTTAAAATTCAAATGATTTGAATAGGAAGTGAGGGTAGGGAAGGTCCAAAATGTTCAATTTTGATGGAGCTCCAGAAAATGATGAAAGAAATTATGGTCAAGGTTGGAGACCAAGAATTGAGATAACAACGGCATGGGATATTTTGCAAGTGGGTTATGGTTAATTCCAAATAAATGGAATAATTTTATTATAGCTCCCTAATAAATATTGAGAGGCTTTAATATGTTATAAAGATAAATCACAAGTGAATTCCCTCGATTTAAATGGATCAAAGATCCATGCCATTTATTTAGTTGAGTTGCAGAAGATTTATGAGATGATGGCATGATGACATGATGCAATGCAAAAAGAAAAGGGCAGGCACAAATGAAACACACGGCGAAACCCGGAATATATGGAAGTCTTCTGGATCGTCGGTCTCGGGGTGTTACAAGAGAGAAACTATTGAAACTGATAACATTGATGAAAGTGATGATGAAGATATGCCTGCTATTCCTGAGGGTTATCTTTTTTATATGGAATCTTCTGCAGCTATTTTTACTTGCCAGGATAGATACGAACTTAAGAGGCTGCTAGTTAAATGGAGTAAAGAACCTTTTAGAGACAGAATGAAACCTGATCCTGCTTTTGCTACTTCACCTATTTGTGTTCCCGATAAGGATTATGAATTTTCTGGTGATCCAGATATAATTACTTTGGTTGAATCTGATCCTTTTTATGGTTATGAATCTGAAACTGTTGTGGCACATCTTACTAAGTTAAATGATATAGCTGCCCTGTTTACTAATGATGAGAGATCACGCTACTTTTATATTCTCAAAATATTTCCGTTCTCATTAAAGGGTGATGCTAAGATATGGTTTAATTCTCTTGATCCTGGTTGTGTGCGTAGTCCCGTGATATGATTTATTACTTCTCGCTAAATATTTCCTGCTCATAAGAAACAAGCTGCTTTGAGGAAATATACAACTTTGTGCAAATTAAAGAAGAGAGTCTCCCACAAGCTTGGGGAGGCTTCTCAAGTTACTTAATGCTTTGCTGATCATCCTCTTAAGAAACCTGAAATACTTGATATCTTTTATAATGGACTAACCGATGCTTCCAGAGATTACCTGGATAGTTGTGCTGGTTCTCTTTTCAGGGAAAGAACACCGGATGAAGCTGAAATCCTATTGAATAATATGTTGACAAATGAAAATAATTGGGCACCTCCTGAGCCAGCTCTTGAGCCAATTACTGAGCCTATTCCTAAACCAACTCCGAAGAAGAGAGGTGTTCTATTTCTCAGTCCTGAAGATATGCAAGAGACAAAGAAATCTATGAAAGAAAAAGGTATTAAAGCTGAAGATGTTAAGAATTTACCTCCTATTGAAGAAATACATGGTCTTAACCTACCGCCTATTGAAGAAACTTATGATGTTGATCCATTACTTATTGAAGAACCTCCTGATCCTGATAACCCGACACAGGTAGTAAAGGTAAATTCTCTCTATAGATTTGATGAAGGTGATATTCCTCATTATAAGTCTGCTAGGCAATGCTTCGATGAGTTTGATAATTTTATTGTCAAACAAGAAAACTTTAATGCTTACTTTGGTAGACAATTGAAATATGATTCCAATATGATTAAACACTTGGGTGATTATATGGCTAATATTAGAGGTGAACTTAAACTTGTTAGCAAACATGCTTCTATGGTTACCACTCAAGTAGAACAAGTACTTAAAGCTCAGAAAGAAGTGCTTGATGAAATGAATAGTAAGAAAAATGATCATGCTTTAGAGTGGCTACTAGAACTGGTAGAATGACTCAGGAACCTTTGTATCCTGAAGGCCACCCTAAGAGAATCGAGCAAGATTCTCAGAGAAATAATATTGATGTACCTAGTTCTTCTAAAAGGAAGAAAAATAAAAATGATAGGACTGTGCAAACTTCTAGTGAACCTATTGCTGAACCACCTGATAATCCAAATGATATCTCTATGTCTGATGCTGAAACACAATCTGGTAATGAACATGAACCTAGTGAAAATGTTAATGATGATGTTCATGATGATGCTCAACCTAGTAATGATAATGATGTAGAAGTTGAACCTGCTGTTGATCTTGATAACCCACAATCAAAGAATCAACGTTATGATAAAAGAGACTTCGTTGCTAGGAAACATGGTAAATAAAGGGAACCATGGGTTCAGAAACCCATGCCTTTTCCTCCGAACCATCCAAGAAAAAGGATTATAAGGATTTTGAGCGCTTTGCTGAAATGATTAGACCTATCTTTTTGCATATGCGATTAACCGATGTGCTCAAAACAAATCCTTATGCTAAGTATATGAAAGATATTGTTACCAATAAGAGAAAGATACCGGAAGCTGAAATTTCCACCATGCTTGCTAATTATACTTTTAAGGGTGGAATACCAAAGAAACTTGGAGATCTAGGAGTACCTACTATACCATGCTCCATTAAAATAAACTATGTTAAAACTGCTTTATGTGATCTTGGAGCCGGTGTTAGTGTTATGCCTCTCTCTTTATATCGTAGACTTGACTTGAATAAGTTGACACCTACTGAAATATCTTTGCAAATGGCTGATAAATCAACTGCTATACCTGTTGGTATTTGTGAGGATGTGCGTGTTGTGGTTGCAAACGTTACTATTTTAATGGACTTTGTTATTCTTGATATTCCCGAGGATGATAGTATGTCTATTATTCTTGGAAGACCTTTCCTTAATACTGCAGGGGCTGTTATTGATTGCAACAAAGGCAATGTCACTTTCCATGTTAATGGTAATGAGCACACGGTACACTTTCCGAGGAAACAACCTCAAGTTCATAGTATCAACTCTATTGGAAAAATTCCATCGATTATATTTGAAGGTTTTGAATTTCCTCTCCCTACTGTCAAGATGAAATATGATATACTTATTATTGGGGATGTCCATATCCCCGTTGAGGTAACTTAGTGTTATTCGAAATTTCTCCGGTTCCATGTCAGTCGGAATGAGTTTGTTAACAAGACCTGATCAACCTTGTTAGTGGATTCTTTTTTATGAGCATGAGACGGATGAAACTAGAAGCACAACCTTCTGTACCCTCTTTATATTTTCTGTTATTTAGTAGAAATAAAGTAAAATAGTATTTTTCTGTCTGTTTCCTGATTTATCCGTGCAATATAAAAATATCCCAAAAATAAAAGTCCTCAGAATGCCATGCCAATTTAATATGATTTTTTCGGGAATATTTGAGGATTTTTAGTGCAAAAATTACCGCGGGGGGAGTTGCCACCTAGCCACGAGGGTGGAGGGCGCGCCCTACCCCCCTGGGCGTGCCCCCTGCCTCGTGGGCCCACGGTGGTCCTCCTCCACTTATCCCTGCACCCATCTTCTTCCTCTGCCTCACACAAACCCGAAAAACCAACTCAAGCTCGAGTTCCAGCCACTTTTGCTGTGATTTTCGATCTCCTTGCTCAAAGCACCTCTCGCAAAACTGCTTGGGGAGATTGTTCCTTGGTATGTGACTCCTCCATTGGTCCAATTAGTTTTTGTTCTAGTGCTTTATTCTTTGCAAATTTGTGCTGCATAGGTGACCATGTTCTTGAGCTTGCATGTCAAATTTATATGGTTCCAAGTAGTTCTAATGCTTGATATAGGCTCTAGGCACTTGTAGGAATAGTTGCTATCAATTTTACTGAAGGCTGTTCACTTTTGTTTGAAGTTACTAAAAATTTCAGATTATTTCAGAAATAATGAAGAGACTTTTGAGGGGCTCGTCGAGTCAAGCTCAAGGAAAAACAAAAGGAAGAAGAGCGAAGCCCAAATTTAATTTGCCTCGTCTGGAGGTCCGGCCGTGTGAATGGCCTTCCGATGACTTCTTGAGGAGAGCCGGGATTTATGAGGATTTCTATTTACTGATTGAGAATGCTGGCCTCACCGACTTCCTCCGCGACCAACGTCATCAGTATCTCTTACTCACAAATACTTTTGTGCAGAACTTCTACTTTTTCCCTAAGAAATCACCTCAAATAGTAGAGTTTCATTTATATGACGTTGTTAAGGAGATGCCATTAGCTGAATTTTACGAGGTTTGCAAAATACCCTTTGAGGGCACCTTAGATGAACCACACCGTAATGAAGTGGAAGCTTTTATTAACACTATCACTGTGGGAGAAACCAGGAAGGTTTCTGATGCAAGAATTACTAGCATACATTTTCCTGTTTTACGCTACTTTGCCTTATTTGCTAGTCGTTGCTTGATAGGTCGCGGGAACTGTGGAAACCTTAGTGTTCCTGATATTGTTATTTTGTTCCATGGTTTATACCGCAATAACTCTGTTAGTATGGGTGGAATTGTTGCTAGACGGTTAAGTCTGAACCGTATTAAGGGCCCCCATCTTTGGAGGCATTTATGCTTCACGCCTAGCTGAATATTTTGAAATACATATTAGGCATTCGGAGAAAGAAGAAACATCGTTGCCCCGTGCTTATTTAGATTATAAGAGTATGCTAGCGCATGACTTTCTTGTTAAGGGCAAGGAAGGGGAGCTTAAACATAAATTGTACTTTGATAAACATCACCCTGAGACTATTACTTTGCCTGCTCCCTCTTTGTTTAACTTGTCTGCAGGTCCTCACATCGTTCCGTGGGCGGCCGTTCAAGCCTATCAGAATCCTGCACCAGCCTCGGAACTGGAGCCACAAGATGAGCCTCCACAACAGTCTGTTTATTCTTGGGATCCAGAGGTGGTTGCCACCAAGGTGGCCGAGTCCTCTTCATCACAAGATGATCCCAACTATTCTTCTTCACAAGATGACCCCAGCTACACCTACGGGTATCCGCCAGGTATCCTCGCAATAGACCAACTTAGGCCAAAAGCCTAAGCTTGGGGAGTACGATTTCCCACCGACATTACATTTATGTTCACACACGCTCATTGCTAGATGTCGGTGCTCATACTCTTTCACTGTAATATCCATGCTAGTTTATTTTCTTTTTCATGCTTTCTTCTTGTGTGCTTACTAAACCTTAAGAAAAACCAAAAAAAGTTAGTAGTAGTTTATTTTTCCTACTGTAGTAGTAATAATTAAAAAGAAAACCCAAAAATATTTCCCGTTCTTGTTTTGCTTGTTGGGAGCTTTCCCGTGTAAATACTTTTGTATTTCTTTTCTTTGGGGGTCAGTAGGAGAAGACCATGATTAAATTGTTGAAGTGGCTCTTATATGCATCATTGTTGATTTAACCAAGAGCCCATATTGCTTTGTCTTCTCTTGTTTATTGAATGCTCGCAGATTCCAGCTTAGTCCAATGCACGTGCACTCTTATTATTATTCACATCGTTCGGTCGTGCAAGTGAAAGGCAATTATGATGATATATGATGGATTGACTGAGATGGGAAAAGTTGGTATGAACTCGACCTCTTTTGTTTTTGTAAATATGATGAGTTCATCGTTCTTGATTCAGCTTATTATGAATAAACATGTTTGCAATGACAATTAGAGATCATAGTTGCTCATGCCATGCTTGATTAGCTATGAGTTATAATGGTTTACCTTGCGTGCCAACATGTTATTAAAATGGTTGTGATGTGGTATGATGGGGTGATATCATCCTTTGAATGATTTAAGTGACTTGACTTGGCACATGTTCACGCATGTAGTTGAAACAAATCAACATAGCCTTCACGATATTTATGTTCATGGTGGATTATATCCTACTCATGCTTGTATTCAATGTTTATTAATTTTAATGCATGTTCATGACTGTTGTCGCTCTCTAGTTGGTCGCTTCCCAGTCTTTTGCTAGCCTTCACTTGTACTAAGCGGGAATACCGCTTGTGCATCCAATCCCTTAAACCCCAAAGTTATTCCATATGAGTCCACCATATCTTCCTATATGCAGTATCTACCTGCCGTTCCGAGTAAATTTGTACGTGCCAAACTCTAAACCTTCAAATAAACATTCTGTTTTGCATGCTCGAATAGCTCATATATCAACTAGGGCTGCCCTTATCTTCCGTGTTAGGCGGGTTATTCTCAAGAGGAGTGGACTCCGCTCCTCACTCACGAGAAAATGGCTGGTCACCGGGATGCCCAGTCTCATGCTTTATGCAAACTAAATCAAAATAATTGCAAACAAAACTCCCCCTGGGACCGGTTGAATGTTGGAGGCACTCGTTGTTTCGAGCAAGCCATGGATTGATGCTTGTGGAGGAGGGGGAGTATAAACTTTACCATTCTGTTTGGGCACCGCCTATAATTTGTTTAGCATGGAAGATATCGTCATCTCTTAGTTGTTATGTTGACAATGAAAGTATGCCGCTCAAAATATAATTTATCTCTATTTAAAAATCGAGCTCTGGCACCTCTACAAATCCCTGCCTCCCTCTGCGAAGGGCCTATCTATTTACTTTTATGTTGAGTCATCACCCTCTTATTAAAAGCACTAGCTGGAGAGCACAACTATCATTTGCATTCATTATTGTTAATTTATATCGGGTATGACTATGATTGGATCTCTTTTACCATGAATTACAATGTCTAGTCAGTCCTTGATCTTTGAAGGTGCTCTGCATTTATGTTTTGCGGTATCAGAAAGGGCTAGCGAGATACCATCTTGTTATATCATATTATGATTGTTTTGAGAAAGTGTTGTCATCCGAGATTTATTATTATGGCTTGCTAGCTGATTATGTTATTGATATGAGTAAACATGAGACCTAGGAGTTATTGCAAATGTGGTTAGTTATGATATTTGCTAAAAACCTGAATGTTGGCTTTACATAGGTACAACAACAAGAGCAAACAGTGTTTGTAAAATTTTTTCTTTTTCTCTTTCAGTTTGTTAACTGAATTGCTTGAGGACAAGCAAGGGTTTAAGCTTGGGGGAGTTGATACGTCTCCGTAGTATCTACTTTTCCAAACACTTTTGCCCTTGTTTTGGACTCTAACTTGTATGATTTGAATGGAACTAACCCGGACTGACGCTGTTTTCAGCAGAATTGCCATGATGTTGTTTTATGTGCAGAAAACAAAAGTTCTCGGAATGACTTGAAACTCCACGGAATATCTTAGAATAAATAATAAAAAATCCTCGCCAAAGATGAAGACCAGGGGGCCCACACCCTGTCCACGAGGGTGGGGGCGCGCACCCCTCCTGGGCGTGCCCCCCTACCTCGTGGGCCCGCTGGACACCCTCCAACGCCAACTCCAACTCCATATATTGGCTTTCGGGGAGAAAAAAATCAGAGAGAAGAAATCATCGCGTTTTACGATATGGAGCCGCCGCCAAGCCCTAATCTCTCTCGGGAGGGCTAATCTGGAGTCCGTTCGGGGCTCCGGAGAGGGGGATTCGTCGCTGTCGTCATCATCAACCATCCTCCATCACCAATTTCATGATGCTCACCGCCGTGCATGAGTAATTCCATCGTAGGCTTGCTTGACGGTGATGGGTTGGATGAGATTTATCATGTAATCGAGTTAGTTTTGGTAGGGTTTGATCGCTAGTATCCACTATGTTCTGAGATTGATGTTGCTATGACTTTGCTATGCTTAATGCTTGTCACTAGGGCCCGAGTGCCATGATTTCAGATCTGAACCTATTATGTTTTCATGAATATATGTGAGTTCTTGATCCTATCTTGCAAGTCTATAGTCACCTATTATGTGTTATGATCCGACAACCCCGAATTGACAATAATCGGGATAGTTCTCGGTGATGACCATAGTTTGAGGAGTTCATGTATTCACTATGTGCTAATGCTTTGTTCCGGTTCTCTATTAAAAGGAGGCCTTAATATCCCTTAGTTTCCAGTAGGACCCCGCTGCCACGGGAGGGTAGGACAAAAGATGTCATGCAAGTTCTTTTCCATAAGCACGTATGACTATATTCGAATACATGCCTACATTACATTGATGAATTGGAGCTAGTTCTGTGTCACCTTATGTTATGATCATTACATGACGAACCGCATCCGCATAATTATCCATCTTGATCCAAAGGCCTCACGAGCTTTCCATATCTTGGTTCTCGCTTATTTACTTTTCCCATTGCTCTTCATTATAATCACTACAAAATACCAAAAACATTACTTTTGTTGTCTTTACTTTTGTTACCGTTACCACCACTATCATATTACTTTGCTACTAAACACTTTGCTGCAGATACTAAGTTTCCAGGCGTGGTTGAATTGACAACTCAGCTGCTAATACTTGAGAATATTCTTTGGCTCCCCTTGTGTCGAATCAATAAATTTGGGTTGAATACTCTACCCTCGAAAACTGTTGCGATCCCCTATACTTGTGGGTTATCAAGCCCCCATCCTTCTTCTTCCTTGACCTCCCCCCTAGATGGGAGAAGGGTTTCCCCTCTGGTCCATGGCCACCATGGCGGAGGAGGGGCGGGAGCCCCTCTGAGATTGGATCTCTCTCTCTCTCTCTCTCTCTCTCTCTCTCTCTCTCTCTCTCTCTCTCTCTCTCTCTCTCTCTCTCTCTCTCTCTCTCTCTGTTTCCTTCTGTTTCCACGCTCCCAGTTTCTGCCCTTTCACTGTTTCTTAAATTCCCGAAGATCCGTAACACCAATTGGGCTAAAATTTTAACACGATTTTTATCCGGATATTAGCTTTCTTGTGGCGAAAGAAGGGCACAAAATGCCTTACGGGGTGACCAGAAGGGACCACGACGCGCCCTACTGATATGTCTCCAACGTGTCTATAATTTTTGATTGTTCCATGCTATTATATTATCTATTTTGGATGTTTTATATGCACTAATATGCTATTTTATATTATTTTTGGGACTAACCTGTTAACTTAGAGCCCAGTGCCAATTTCTGTTTTTTCCTTGTTTTAGAGTTTCGCAGAAAAGGAATACCAAACGGAGTCCAAACGTAATGAAACTTTCGCGATGATTTTTCTTGGACCAGAAGACATCCAGAGGACTTGGAGTGCACGTCAGAGAAGCCACGAGGCGGCCACAAGGACGGAGGGCGCGCCCGGGGGGTAGGGCGCCCCCACCCTTGTGGGCCCCTCGTGACTCCACTGACCTATTTCTTCTGCCTATATATTTTCATATACCCCAAAACCAACAGAGAGAGCCACGAAAACACTTTTCCACCGCCGCAACCTTCTGTACCCGTGAGATCCCATCTAGGGGCCTTTTCGGCGTCCTGCCGGAGGGGGATTCGATCATAGAGGGCTTCTACATCAACACCATTGCCCTTCCGATGAAGCGTGAGTAGTTTACCACAGATCTACGGGTCCATAGCTAGTAGCTAGATGGCTTCTTCTCTCTCTCTCTTTGATTCTCAATACCATGTTCTCCTCGATGTTCTTGGAGATCTATTTGATGTAATACTTTTTTGCGGTGTGTTTGCCGAGATTCAATGAATTGTGGATTTATATCAGCTTATCTATGAATAATATTTGAATATCCTCTGAATTCTTATATGCATGATTTGATATCTTTGCAAGTCTCTTCAAACTATCGATTTGGTTTGGCCAACTAGATTGGTTTTTCTTGCAATGGGAGAAGTGCTTAACTTTGGGTTCAATCTTGTGGTGTCCTTTCCCAGTGGCAGTAGGGGCAGCAAGGCACGTATTGTATTGTTGCCATTGAGGATAAAAAGACGGGGTTTACATCATATTGCTTGAGTTTATTTCTCTACATCATGTCATCTTACTTAATGCGTTACTCTGTTCTTCATGAACTTAATACTAGATGTAGGCAGGAGTCGGTCGATGATACGTCTCCAACGTATCTATAATTTTTTATTGTTCCATGCTATATTATATTCTGTTTTAGATGTTTATTGGGCTTTATTATACACTTTTATATTATTTTTTGGACTAACCTATTAACCTAAGGCCAACCCAAATTGCTGTTTTTTTTGCCTATTTCAGTGTTTCGAAGGAAAAGGATATCAAACGGAGTCCAAACGGAATGAAACCTTCGGAAACGTGATTTTTGGAACAAACGTGATCTAGAGGACTTGGAGTCTACGTAAAGTAATCAACGAGGAAGGCACGAGGCAGGAGGGTGCGCCTACCCCCTGGGCGCGCCCTCCACCCTCGTGGGCCCCTCATTGCTCCACCGACGTACTTCTTCCTCCTATATATACCCATATACCCTGGAAACATCATATATGGAGCCAAAACCGTATTTCCACCACCGCAACCTTCTGTACCCATGAGATCCCATCTTGGGGCCTTTTCCGGCGCTCCGCCGGAGGGGGCATTGATCACGGAGGGATTCTACATCAACACCATAGCCTCTCCGATGATGTGTGAGTAGTTTACCTCAGACCTTTGGGTCCATAGTTATTAGCTAGATGGCTTCTTCTCTCTCTTTGGATCTCAATACAAAGTTCTCCTCGATCTTCTTGGAGATCTATTCGATGTAATCTTCTTTTGTGGTGTGTCTGTCGAGATCCGATGAATTGTGGGTTTATGATCAAGTTTATCTATGAACAATATTTGAATCTCCTCTGAATTCTTTTATGTATGATTGGTTATCTTTGCAAGTCTCTTAGAATTATCAGTTTGGTTTGGCCTACTAGATTGATCTTTCTTGTAATGGGAGAAGTGCTTAGCTGTGGGTTCAATCTTGCGGTGTCCTTTCCCAAAGGATGTTAGGGCAGCAAGGCACGTATTGTATTGTTGCCATCGAGGATAATAAGATGGGGTTTATATCATATTGCATGAGTTTATCCCTCTACATCATGTCATCTTGCTTAAAGCATTACTCTGTTCTTATGAACTTAGTACTCTAGATGCACGCCGGATAGCGGTTGATGTGTGGAGTAATAGTAGTAGATGCAGAATCGTTTCGGTCTACGATGTGATGCCTATATACATGATCATACCTAGATATTCTCATAACTATGCTCAATTCTATCAATTGCTCGACAGTAATTCGTTTACCCACCGTAATACTTATGCTCTTGCGAGAAGCCACTAGTGAAACCTATGGCCCCCGGGTCTATTTTCCATCATATTAATCTTCCAACACTTAGCTATTTCTGGCGCCGTTTATTTTTGCAATCTTTACTTTTACTCTTTATCATAAAAATACCAAAAATATTATCCTATCATATCTATCAGATCTCACTCTCGCAAGTGACCGTGAAGGGATTGACAACCCCTTTATCGCGTTGGTTGCGAGGTTCTTATTTGTTTGTGTAGGTGTGTGGGACTCGCGCGTGGTCTCATACTGGATTGATACCTTGGTTCTCAAAAACTGAGGGAAATACTTATCCTACTTTACTGCATCACCCTTTCCTCTTCAAGGGAAAACCAACGCAGTGCTCAAGAGGTAGCAAGAAGGATTTTTGTCACCGTTGCCGGGGAGTCTACGCACAAGTCAAGACATACCAAGTACCCATCACAAACTCTTATCCCTAGCATTACATTATTTGCCATTTGCCTCTCGTTTTCCTCTCCCCCACTTCACCCTTGCCGTTTTATTCACCCTCTTTCTTCCGCTCGTCTTTCTTTCACCATGTCGGAATCAAAAAAGGTTGGGGTTTCTCTCCCGAGTTTTAGTACTTTGGACAATCCTTCTATTCTCTCTAAACTCATAAATAATGATGCCACGGGAAGACCTACCGGAGTTATCAATGAGAGTCCTAATAATTTTGATGAAGATGATTCCGGAATTTTTCGTTATTTACTCGATGAATCTTTGAAAGATGCTTGGGATAGACTATTAAGGATCCGGGCTAGCTATGTGCCCCAATACCAAATTGAAATTTACTTAAAAAGCTTTTATGTTGCCCTACCTTCTTCGTTTATGCATGTCTTAGATTCTATATTTGAGGAAGGTTTTCTTGAAGGGGATGCCGTAGATACATATGAAAAGATGAAAACCATATTTGGGCACCCCATGAATGAGAAAGTTGAATCTACATCTCTTTTGCTCTCCTACCAAAACGAATCTATCAAAGAGATGAAGGCTAGCTTAGATGCAAATTTCCTTAACGTGCTTAATCTTTCTTCTACCATTAATAGCCACGTGCTTTATCGAAATAGAAAGATTAATTCCATAGATAATAAGTTTGCTATTTTCTTCCCTAAAACCAAAGATGGCAATACTTAGATCTATCCTTGCTTTTATGCCTAGCTAAGGGCGTTAAACGATAGCGCTAGTTGGGAGGCAACCCAATTTTATTTTAGTTTTTTTTTTGCTTTTTTGCTTCTGTTTAGGAATAAATATTTGATCTAGCCTTTGGTTAGATTTGTTTTTATGTTTTAATTAGTGTTTGTGCCAAGTTAAACCTATAGGATCTTCTTGGATGATAGTTACTTATCTTGCTGAAAATTCCAAAAACTTTCTGTTTACAGAAATAATTGTTAAAACTCACCAGAACGTGATAAAATACTGATTCCAATTGCAGTAGATCAATAAACAAATTTTATAGGTCTTTCTATTTTGTTAGAATTTTCGGACTTACAGAAGTTTGCGTTAGTTACAGATTACTACAGACTGTTCTGTTTTTGACAGATTCTGTTTTTCGTGTGTTGTTTGCTTATTTTGACGAATCTATGGCTAGTAAAATAATTTATAAACCACAGAGAAGTTGGAATATAGTAAGTTTAACACCAATATAAATAAATAATGAGTTCAATACAGTACCTTGAAGTGGTGTTTTGTTTTCTTTCGCTAACGGAGCTCACGAGATTTTCTGTTGAGTTTTGTGTTGTGAAGTTTTCAAGTTTTGGGTAAAGATTTGATGGATTATGGAACAAGGAGTGGCAAGAGCCTAAGCTTGGGGATGCCCATGGCACCCCAAGATAATCTAAGGACTCCAAAAAGCCAAATGGGGATGCCCCGGAAGGCATCCCCTCTTTCGTCTTCGTCCATCGGTAACTTTACTTGGAGCTATATTTTTATTCACCACATGATATGTGTTTTGCTTGGAGCATCTTGTATGATTTGAGTCTTTGCTTATTAGTTTACCACAATCATCCTCGCTGAATACACTTTTGAGAGAGACACACATGATTCGTAATTTATTAGAATACTCTATGTGCTTCACTTATATCTTTTGAGCTATATAGTATTTTCTCTAGTGCTTCACTTACATCTTTTAGAGCACGGTGGTGGATTTGTTTTATAGAAATTTTTGTTCTCTCATGCTTCACTTATATTATTTTGAGAGTCCTACAAAATAGCATGGTAATTTGCTTTAATTATGAAATTAGTCCTAATATGCTTGGTATTCAAGATTAGTAAGACTTTCTTATGAGTGTGTTGAATACTAAGAGAAGTTTGATGCTTGTTAATTGTTTTGAGATATGGAGGTAGTGATATTAAAGTTGTGCTAGTTGAGTAGTTGTGAATTTGAGAAATACTTGTGTTGAAGTTTGCAAATCCCGTAGCATGCACGTATGGTAAACGTTGTGTAACAAATTTGAAACATGAGGTGTTCTTTGATTGTCCTCCTTATGAGTGGCGGTCGGGGACGAGCGATGGTCTTTTCCTACCAATCTATCCCCCTAGGAGTGTAACACCCGGATGATTAAGGAACAGTAATCACCCCGGTTACTGTGACTAACCTCACGTTGATTCGAACCCGTCTTAAAACAAAAATCAAAACAAAAGCAAACGATAAAAAGTTTCAAAACAAAAACTAAAAATGTTCGGGGGTTGTCTAAAATAGCAAACCTAATTATGGTGGGGTGCACTAATTTTTGTAAAATGCTTTGGCATTTTAAATAAACTAAAAATAGAAAAGAAGAAAATAAAAAGAGAAAAGAGAAAACGAAATGAGAGAGAGGGAACCCCCCTGGCCCCTCTGGGCCAGCCCTTCCCCGCCCACCAGCCCTCCCACCGGCCCCTCTCCCCTAGCCCAGCCCTCCTTGGGCCGCCCAACCGGCGCCCCACTTAACCCTCTCCCCCCCCCCGCGGCTGAAACCCTAGCCGCCCCACTCTCTCGCCCCACTCGCCCCACCCCGACCCCCTTCTCCCCTGCCCCCGCCCCGATCCAGATCGGGGGCGAGATCCCCCGCCGCGCCCCACATCGCCGGCGGCCCCCGCCGCCCCAACCGCTGCCCGGACCTCCTCCTCCTCCTCCACCGCCTGGGGTCCCTCCTCCCTCCTCGCCCACCACTGGCGCTTCGCCCTGGATCGACCCGACCTCCCCGCCTCACCCGACGCCTCCCGGCCGGAGCTCGCCGCCACCTCACGGGCTCCTTCCCCCGGCCTCGTCCTCATCGGCCTCCCCAACCCTCCCGTGCCCACCGCCTAGTCCCCACGATCGCCGGTGAGGCCCCCGGTCTCTCCTCTTCCTCGGTCCCCGTATGCACGCGCTCGCGACCACCGCCACGGTTGGCATCGCCGTCGGCCACCACGAGCCCCCTGCCCCTCGCCCTGTGCTGCTCCCCACGGCGCCCGCAGCACCCCGTCGGCGCTCCTCCTCTGGGCGTGTCCGCCCGGCCGCCGCCTTGGCCGCTTCCCCTCTCCCCCCGTCGACGCGCCTCCGGCCGACCCGGACGCCACTGTCGCCGCGCCCTCGCCCTCGCCAAAGAACCCCCGGCCCTTTCCGACGCGTCCCCGGCGACAGCGACGATCTGACGCCGCGCCATGTCCGCTCCCTCCGCCGCTGGCGCCGCTGGCGGCGGCCACCCTCGCCGTGGCTGCGGCCCCTCCGCCGCCGTCGTGGCCTCGGCCTCCCTTTTGCGCCCAAGCGGGCGCTCAATCTGCGCCCGCCTGTTCGGCCTCGCACGGGCCACCCATTAGACCCACGCCGTTTGGCCCTCGGTCGATGACATGGGGCCCCACCCCCACGTAACGGTTTAGAAATAAAAGAAAATGAAAAATTAAATAAAACTAATTAATTAATTAATTAATTAATTAATCTAATTAATTCGATTAATTAACCTAATCACTAATTAACCTAATTAACTAATGTTAATTAACTTTGATTAGGTTAATTAGATGATGAGAATGACATGCGGGACCCACATGTCAGGTTGACTCAGTCAACCCTGTTGATCTCTTGATGTCGAGATGACATCATGCTGATGTCATAAATGCATTTTCGAAATTAATTAAATAATTAATTAAATTCCGAAATTAATAAAATCTTTTAAAATCATATCTTTTAATCAGTAACTTCGGTTAAAATATTTTCAACATGAAAGTTGCTCGAACGACAAGACGAATCCGGATACGCAATCCGTTCGTCCACCACACACCCTAACCTATCGAACCTGCAAACTTTCCTCTCCGGTTCATCATGTCTGACAGACGTCCGAATCGGAAAACTTCCTGATGTTTCCCCCCTCGCGGTATCACCTATCCTGCGTTAGGTCACCCCTAACACAACGTATTGCGCGTCTTGCTTTGTGTTACATTTGATTGCTCGATTATTTATTGTGTTCCCCTCTGTTACTTCTTTCCTAGAGCTCAAGAGACCATTGCCGATACCCACGTGAGCGACTACATCGACGACGACCCCTTCTTCTTGCCAGAGCAATCGTGCAAGCCCCCCTTGATCACCAGATATCGCTTACTCTTATCTACACTACTTGCATTAGAGTAGTATAGCATGTTACTGTTTTCGGATACTCCTATACTGTATGCTTAGTATAGGATGCTAGTACTTTCATCTGTGGCCCTACTTTCTTGTCCGTCTGCCGTGCTATACTATCGGGCCGTGATCACTCGGGAGTTGATCATGGGTATATACTATATACTTATACATGATACATGTGAGACTAAAGTCGGTCGGTGATGGAGCACCATGAGTGGATCTTTGAGGCGGAGCGACAGGCAGAGTTGAGACCGCCTAGGAGAGAGGTGGGCCTGCCCTGTTCGGCGTCATGTTACTTAACACGCTTAACGAGGTCTTGGTATTTGATCTGGGTTGGCTCTGAGCTTATACGCACTAACCATCTACGCGGGAGTAGTTATGGGTATCCCGCGTCGTGGTATCGGCGGCATACTTCAGACGTCACGTCGGAGCGGGCGCGCCGCGGATTGGACTGGAACGCCTGCTAGGCTAGGTCTGCTTCGGCCGCCCTCGCAACGCGTCTTGGTGTGTGCTCGGCGATGGGCCCGCACCCTGCGGCTTAGGTTTAGACCGGCGTCTTGGCCTCTCTGTTGTGCCTAGGTGGGGCTGCGGCGTGTTGATCTTCCGCGGCGGGCATGACCCAGAAAGTGTGTCCGCCAAATGGGATCAAGCGTCTTTGGGTAAGATGGTGCACCCACAGCAGGGAAGTTAATCTATTCGGATAGCCGTGATCTTGATAACAGGACGACTTGGAGTTGTACCTTGAGCTTATGACAACTAGAACCGGATACTTGATAAAACACACCCTTTCAAGTGCGAGATACAACCGGTGGTCGCTCTCGCTCAGGGTTATGAGCAGGGGATTGCCGGGTAGGATTATTGCTATATGTTGTTACTTGGAGGGATTCAGATTGTCCCCTCCTACCTGTTGTAAGGCAGGTGTCCGGAAGCGTAGTCTTCGTTAAGACTAGCTATCCCCTCTTATTCGGCATTCTGCAGCTCAGTCCATCGATATGGCCCTTTACACATATATCCATGCATATGTAGTGTAGCTCCTTGCTTGCGAGTACTTTGGATGAGTACTCACGGTTGCCTTGTTCCCCTTTTCCCTACCGCTATTCGATTGTCGCAACCAGATGATGGAGCCGGAGCGACGCCACCGTCGATGGCGACTACTACTCCGAGGTGCCTACTACTACGTGCAGCCCACGGCGGCGACCGGGGAGTAGCTTAGGAGGATCCTGCAGGAGGCCTGCTCCTCTTCGATCTATATCCCGGTTTGTGCTAGCCATCTTATGGCCCCTTGTTTAACTTATGTCCGTACTCAGATATTGTTGCTTCCACGACTCGCCTATGATCGAGCACTTGTATTCGAGCCCTCGATGCCCCGGCTTGTATTATGATGCTTGTATGACTTATTTTATTTGTAGAGTTGTGTTGTGATATCTTCCCGTGAGTCCTTGATCTTGATCGTACACATTTGCGTGCATGATTAGTGTACGATTAAATCGGGGGCGTCACAAGGAGCATGCACGTAGTGCTTGGTTTTGATGACTTGTAGATTTTTGCAATAAGTATATGAGTTCTTTATGACTAATGTTGAGTCCATGGATTATACGCACTCTCAACCTTCCATCATTGCTAGCCTCTTCAGTATCGTGCATTGCCCTTTCTCACCTTGAGAGTTGGTGCAAACTTCGCCGGTGCATCCAAACCCCGTGATACGATACGCTCTATCACACATAAACCTCCTTATATCTTCCTCAAAACAACCACCATACCTACCTATTATGGCATTTCCATAGCCATTCCGAGATATATTGCCATGCAACTTTCCACCGTTCTGTTTATCATGAGACGTTCATCATTGTCATATTGCCTTGCATGATCATGTAGTTGACATCGTATTTGTGGCAAAGCCACCATGCATATTATTTCATACATGTCACTCTTGATTCATTGCCCATCCCGGTACACCGCCGGAGGCATTCATATAGAGTCATACTTTGTTCTAGTATCGAGTTGTAATCATTGAGTTGTAAATAAATAGAAGTGTGATGATCATCATTCATATAGCATTGTCCCAAACAAGGCCAAAAAAAAAGAAAGGCCAAAAAAAGAAAATAAAATAAAAAGGGGCAATGCTACTATCCTTTTTTCCCATACTTGTGCTTCAAAGTAGCACCATGATATTTATGATAGATAGTCTCTTGTTTTGTCACTTTCATATACTAGTGGGAATTTTTTGTTATAGAACTTGGCTTGTATATTCCAACAATGGGCTTCCTCAAATGCCCTAGGTATTCGTGAGCAAGCAAGTTGGATGCACACCCACTTAGTTTCTTTTGTTGAGCTTTCATACATTTATAGCTCTAGTGCATCCGTTGCATGGCAATCCCTACTCCTCACATTAACATCAATTGATGGGCATCTCCATAGCCCGTTGATTAGCCGCGTTGATGTGCGACTTTCTCCTTTTTTGTCTTCTCCACATAACCCCATCATTATATTCTATTCCACCCATAGTGCTATATCCATGGCTCACGCTCATGTATTGCGTGAAAGTTGAAAAAGTTTGAGATTACTAAAGTATGAAACAATTACTTGGCTTGTCATTGGGGTTGTGCATGATGAGAGCATTCTTGTGTGACGAAAATGGAGCATGACCAAACTAAATGATTTTGTAGGGATGAACTTTCTTTGGCCATGTTATTTTAGAAGACATAATTGCTTAGTTAGTATGCTTGAAGTATTATTACTTTTATGTCAATATTAAACTTTTATCTTGAATCTTTCGGATCTGAATAATCATACCACAATTAAGAGGGTTACATTGAAAATTATGCCAAGTAGCATTCCACATCAAAAATTCTGTTTTTATCATTTACCTACTCGAGGACGAGCAGGAATTAAGCTTGGGGATGCTTGATACGTCTCCAACGTATCTATAATTTTTTATTGTTCCATGCTATATTATATTCTGTCTTAGATGTTTATTGGGCTTTATTATACACTTTTATATTATTTTTGGGACTAATCTATTAACCGGAGGCCCAGCCCAAATTGCTATTTTTTTGCCTATATCAGTGTTTCGAAGGAAAAGGATATCAAACGGAGTCCAAACGGAATGAAACCTTCGGGAACATGATTTTAGGAACAAACGTGATCCAGAGGACTTGGAGTCTACATAAAGTAATCAACGAGGAAGGCACGATATATACCCATATACCCTGGAAACATCATATACGGAGCCAAAACCCTATTTCCACCGCTGCAACCTTCTGTACCCGTGAGATCCCATCTTGGGGCCTTTTCCGGTGCTCCGCCGGAGGGGGCATTGATCACGGAGGGCTTCTACATCAACACCATAGCCTCTCCGACGATGTGTGAGTAGTTTAGCTCAGACCTTCGGGTCCATAGTTATTAGCTAGATGGCTTATTCTCTCTCTTTGGATCTCAATACAAAGTTCTCCTCAATCTTCTTGGAGATCTATTTGATGTAATCTTCTTTTGCGGTGTGTTTGTCGAGATCCAATGAATTGTGGGTTTATGATCAAGTTTATCTATGAACAATATTTGAATCTCCTCTGAATTCTTTTATGTATGATTGGTTATCTTTGCAAGTCTCTTCGAATTATCAGTTTGGTTTGGCCTACTAGATTGATCTTTCTTGCGATGGGAGAAGTGCTTAGCTTTGGGTTCAATCTTGCGGTGTCCTTTCCTAGTGACAGCAGGGGCAGCAAGGCACATATTGTATTGTTGCCATCGAGGATAAAAAGATGGGGGTTTATATCATATTGCATGAGTTTAGCCCTATACATCATGTCATCTTGCTTAAAGCATTACTCTGTTCTTATGAACTTAATACTCTTGATGCATGCTGGATAGCGGTCGATGTGTGGAGTAATAGTAGTAGACGCAGAATCGTTTCGGTCTACTTGTCGCGGACGTGATGCCTATATACATGATCGTACCTAGATATTCTCATAACTAAGCTCATTTCTATCAATTGCTCAACAGTAATTCGTTTACCCACCGTAATACTTATGCTCTTTAGAGAAGCCACTAGTGAAACCTATGGCCCCCGGGTCTATTTTCCATCATATTAATCTTCCAACACTTAGCTATTTCTGGCGCCGTTTATTTTTGCAATCTTTACTTTTACTCTTTATCATAAAAATACCAAAAATATTATCTTATCGTATCTATCAGATCTCACTCTCGTAAGTGACCGTGAAGGGATTGACAACCCCTTTATCGCGTTGGTTGCGAGGTTCTTATTTGTTTGTGTAGGTGCGTGGGACTCGCGCGTGGTCTCCTACTGGATTGATACCTTGGTTCTCAAAAACTGAGGGAAATACTTACGCTACTTTACTGCATCACCCTTTCCTCTTCAAGGGCAAACCAACGCAATGCTCAAGAGATAGCAGTCGATGTGTGGAGTAATAGTAGTAGATGCAGGCAGGAGTCGGTCTACTTGACACGGACGTGATGCCCATATTCATGATCATTGCCTTAGATATCATCATAACTTTGCGCTTTTTCTATCAATTGCTTGGCAGTAATTTGTTCACCCACCGTAATATTTTCTATCTTGAGAGAAGCCTCTAGTGAAACCTATGGCCCCCGGGTCTATTTTCCATCATATAAGTTTCCGATCTATAATATTAGTTTCTATTTACTTCCTTTACAATCTTTTACTTTCTGATCTATAAACCAAAAATACCAAAAATATTCACTTTGTCATTTATATATCTCTATCAGATCTCACTTTTGCAAGTAACCGTGAAGGGATTGACAACCCCTTTATCGCGTTGGGTGCAAGTTGTTGATTATTTGTGCAGGTATTCAGTGATTTGTTCGTTGTCTCCTACTGGATTGATACCTTGGTTCTCAAAACTGAGGGAAATACTTACTCTACTTTGCTGCATCACCCTTTCCTCTTCAAGAGAAAAACCAACGCAAGCTCAAGAGGTAGCAGGAAGAATTTCTGGCGCCGTTGGAGGGGAGATCTACTGTTGGGGAACGCAGTAATTTCAAAAAAATTCCTACGATCATGCAAGATCTATCTAGGAGATGCATAGCAACGAGAGGGAAGAGTGTGTCCACGTACCCTCGTAGACCGAAAGCGGAAGCGTTATATCAACGCGGTTGATTGAGTCATACGTCTTCACGATCCGACCGATCCTAGCACCGAACGTACGGCACCTCCGTGTTCAGTACACGTTCAGCTCGATGACGTCCCTCGTACTCTTGATCCAGTTGAGGCCGAGGGAGAGTTCCGTCAGCACGACGGTGTGGCGAGGTGATGATGAAGTTACCGGCGTAGTGCTTCGCCTAAGCACTACGACGATATGACTAAGGTGTTAACTGTGGAGGGGGGGAGCGCCACACACGGTAGGAACAATTGATGTGTCCTAGGGGTGCCCTCCCCACGTATATAAAGGAGGGAGAGGGAGGGAAGCAGCCTAGGTCGCGCCCAAGTAGGAGGAATCCTACTTGGACCCCTAGTCCAATTCGGCCCGCCTTACCATATTTGGATAAGGGGGAAAGGAAGGAGGGGGGAGAAGAAGGAAGTAGGAGTCCTACTTCATACTTTACTTTTCCTCCTCTCCTTTCCCTTTCTCCCCACGTGGCTGGCCCTATAGGGGGCGCACCAGGCCCTTGTGGGCTGGTGTGTTCCCTTACTTGGCCCATTAAGCCGATATCTTTGTCGGGGGTTGCCCGGAACCCCTTCTGGTGACCCGGTATCACCTGGAACACTTCCGGTGTCCAAATACCATCGTCCTATATACAAATCTTTACCTCTTGACCATTTCGAGACTCCTCGCCATGTCTGTGATCTCATCCGGGTCTCCGAACAAACTTCGGTCATCAAATCACATAACTCATAATACAAATCGTCATCGAAAGTTAAGCGTGCGGACCCTACGGGTTCGAGAACTATGTAGACATGACCGAGACACATCTCCGGTCAATAACCAATAGCGGAACCTGGATGCTCATATTGGCTCCTACATATTCTACGAAGATCTTTATCGGTCAAACCGCATAACAACATACGTTGTTCCCTTTGTCATCGGTATGTAACTTGCCCGAGATTCGATCGTCGGTATCATCATACCTAGTTCAATCTCGTTACCGGCAAGTCTCTTTACTTGTTCCGTAATGCGTCATCCCGTGACTAACTCATTAGTCACATTGCTTGCAAGACTTATCGTGATGTGCATTACCGAGAGGGCCCAGAGATACCTCTCCGATACACGTAGTGACAAATCCTAATCTCGATCTATGCCAACCCAACAAACACCTTTGGAGGCATCTGTAGAGCATCTTTATAATCACCCAGTTACGTTGTGATGTTTGATTGCACACAAGGTATTCCTCCGGTATTCGGGAGTTGCATAATCTCATAGTCAGAGGAACATGTATAATTCATGATGAAGGCAATAGCAATAAAACTAAACGATCATTATTCTAGGCTAACGGATGGGTCTCTTCCATCGCATCATTATCTAATGATGTGATCCCGTTCATCAAATGACAACACATGTCAATGGTCAGGAAACCTAACCATCTTTTATTAACAAGCTAGTCAAGTAGAGGCATACTAGGGACACTCTGTTTGTCTATGTATTCACACATGTACTAAGTTTCCGGTTAATATAATTCTAGCATGAATAATAAACATTTATCATGATATAAGGAAATATAAATAACAACTTTATTATTGCCTCTAGGGCATATTTCCTTCAGTCTCCCACTTGCACTAGAGTCAATAATCTAGTTCGCATCGCCATGTGATTTAACACCAATAGTTCACATCACCATTTGATTAGTTCACATCGCCATGTGACTAATACCCAAAGGGTTTTACTAGAGTCAATAATCTAGTTCACTTCACTATGTGATTAACACCCAAAGAGTACTAAGGTGTGATCATGTTTTGCTTGTAAGAGAAGCTTAGTCAATGGGTCTATCACATTCAGAGCCATATGTATTTTGCAAATTTTCTATGCCTACAATGCTCTGCATGGAGCTACTCTAGCTAATTGCTCCCACTTTCAATATGGATCTAGATTGATACTCAGAGTCATCCGTATCGGTGTAAAAGCTTGCATCTACGTAACTCTTTACGACAAACTCTTTATCACCTCCATAATCGAGAAATATCTCCTTAGTCTTCTAAGGATAATTTTGACCGCTGTCAAGTGATCTACTCCTAGATCACTATTGTACTCCCCTGCCAAAATCATGCTAAGGTATATAGTAGGCCTGGTACACAGCATATCATAATTTATAGAACCTATGGCTAAGGCATAGGGAAGGACTTTCATTCTCTTTCTATTTTCTGTCGTGGTCGTGTTTTGAGTCTTACTCAACTTTACACCTTGCAATATAGGCAAGAACTCCTTCTTTGACTGTTTCATTTTGAACTACTTCAAAAATCTTGTCAAGGTATGTACTCATTGAAAAATCTTATCAAGCGTCTTGATCTATCTATATAGATCTTGATGCCCAATATGTAAGCAGCTTCATCGAGGTCTTTCTTTGAAAAAATCCTTACAAACACTCCTTTATGCTTTCCAAAAAATTCTACATCATTTCTGATCGACGATATGTCTTTCACATATACTTATCAGAAAAGCTGCAGTGCTCCCACTCACATTCTTGTAAATACAGGATTCATCGCAAGTCTATATAAAACTATATGCTTTGATCAACTCATCAAAGTGTATATTCCAACTCCGAGATGCTTGCACCAGTCCATAGATGGATCGCTGGAGCTTGCACACTTTGTTAGCACCTTTAGGATTGACAAAACCTTCTTGTTGTATCATATACAACTCTTCTTCAAGAAATCCATTAAGGAATGCAGTTTTGACATCCATTTGCAAGATTTCATCAAATGTGGCAATTGCTAAGATGATTCAGACCGACTTTAAGCATCGCTACGAGTGAGAAAATCTCATCGTAGTCAACACCTTGAACTTGTCGAAAACTTTTTTTGTGAAAATTCGAGCTTTGTAGATAGTAACACTACTATAGCGTCCGTCTTCCTCTTGAAGATCCATTTATTCTCAATGGCTTGCCATCATCGGGCAAGTCAATCAAAGTCCATACTTTGTTCTCATACATGGATCCCATCTCATATTTCATGGCCTCAAGCCATTTTGTGGAATCTGGGCTTATCATCGCTTCCTCATAGTTCGTAGGTTCATCATGGTATATTAACATGACTTCCAGAACAGGATTACCGTACCACTCTGGTGCGGATTGTACTCTGGTTGACCTACGAGGTTGGGTAGTAACTTGATCTGAAATTTCATGATCATCATCATTAACTTCCTCACTAATTGGTGTAGGCATCACTGGAACTGATTTGAGTGATGAGCTACTTTCCAGTCCGAGAGAAGGTACAATTACCTCACCAAGTTCTATTTTCCTCCCACTCACTTCTTTTGATAGAAACTTCTTCTCTAGAAAGGATCCATTCTTAGCAACAAAGATATTGCCTTCGGATCAGTGATAGAAGGTGTACCCAATAGTTTCTTTTGGGTATCCTATGAAGACACACTTCTGCGATTTGGGTTTGAGCTTATCAGGCTGAAACTTTTTCACATAAGCATTGCAACCCCAAACTTTAAGAAACGATAGCTTAGGTTTTCTTGCTAAACCACAGTTCATACGACGTCGTCTCAATGGATTTTTAGACGGTGCCATATTTAACGTGAATGCAGTTGTCTCTAATGCATACCCCAAAAACGATAGTGGTTAATCGGTAAGAGACATCATAGATCGCACCATATCTAATAAAGTATAGTTATGACGTTCGGACACATCATTATTCTATTGTGTTCCAGGTGGCATAAGTTTGTGAAACTATTCCACATTGTTTTAATTGAAGGCCAAACTCGTAACTCAAATATTCACCTCAACGATCAGATCATAGAAACTTTATTTTCTTTGTTACGATGATTTTCCACTTCACTCTGAAATTCTTTGAACTTTTCAAATGTTTCAGACTTATGTTTCATCAAGAAGATATACCCATATCTGCTCAAATCATCTATTTATGTCAGAAAATAATGATACCTGCCGCAAGCCTTAACACTTATCGGGCTGCATACATCGGTATGTATTATTTCCAATAAGTCAGTAGCTCGCTACATTGTTCCGGAGAACGGAGTTTTAGTCATGTTTCCCATGAGGCATGGTTCACAAGCATCAAATGATTTATAATCAAGTGATTCCAAAAGCCCATCAGCATGGAGTTTCTTCGTGCGCTTTACACCAATATGACCTAAACGGCAGTGCTACAAATAAGTTGCACTATCATTATTAACTTTGCATCTTTTGGCTTCAATATTATGAATATGTGTATCACTACGATCGAGATCCAACAAACTATTTTCATTGGGTGTATGACCATAGAAGGTTTTATTCACGTAAACAGAACAACGATTATTCTCTGACTTTAAATGAATAACCGTATTGCAATAAACATGATCAAATCATATTCATGCTCAACGCAAACACCAAATAACATTTATTTAGGTTCAACAGTAATCCCGAAAGTATAGGGAGTGTGCGATGATGATCATATCAAACTTGGAACCACTTCCAACACACATCGTCACTTCACCCTTAACTAGTCTCTGTTCATTCTGCAACTCCTATTTCGAGTTACTACTCTTAGCAACTGAACCGGTATCAAATACCGAGGGGGTTGCTATAAACACTAGTAAAGTACATATCACTAACATGTATATCAAATATAGCTTTGTTCATTTTGCCATCCTTCTTATCCACCAAGTATCTAGGGTAGTTCCACTTCCAGTGACTATTTTCTTTGCAGTAGAAGCACTCAGTTTCAAGCTTGGGTCTAGCTTTGGGTTTCTTCATTGGAGTGGCAAATTGCTTGCCATTCTTCTTGAAGTTCCTTTTCTTTTGCCATTTTACTTGAAACTAGTGGTCTTGTCAACCATCAACACTTGAAGCTTTTTCTTGATTTCTACCTTCGCCGATTTCAGCATCGCGAAGAGCTCGGGAATCATTTTCGTCATCCCTTGCATATTATAGTTCATCACGAAGTTCTAGTAGCTTGGTGATAGTGACTAGAGAACACCATCAATCACTATATTATCTGGAAGATTAACTCCCACTTGATTCAAGCGATTGTAGTGCCCAGACAATCTGAGAATATGCTCATTGGTTGAGCTATTCTGCTCCATCTTGTAGGCATAGTACTGTCAGAGGTCTCATACCTCTCGACACGGGCATGAGTCTGAAATACTAATTTCAACTCTTGGAACATCTCATATGCTCCATAGCGTTCAAAACGTTTTTGATGTCCTGGTTTTAAGCCGTAAAGCATGGTGCACTAAACTATCAAGTAGTCATCATATCGAGTTTGCCAAACGTTCATAACGTCCGCATATACTCCTGCAATAGGTCTGTCACCTAGCGGTGCATCAAGGACATAATTCTTCTGTGCAACAATGAGGATAATCCTCAGATCACGGACCCAATCCGCATCATTGCTACTATCATTTTTAACTTATTTTTCTCTAGGAACATATCAAAAAATAAACAGGGGATTACATCGCAAGCTATAGATCTACAACATAATTTGCAAATACTATCAGGACTAAGTTCATGATAAATTTAAGTTCAATTAATCATATTACTTAAGAACTCCCACTTAGATAGACATCCCTCGAGTCATCTAAATAATCACGTGATCCATTGTTGGGGAACGTAGTAATTTCAAAAAATTTCCTACGATCACGCAAGACCATGGTGATGGCATAGCAACGAGAGGGGAGAGTGTCCGTCCACGTACCCTCGTAGACCGAAAGCGGAAGCATTATAACAACGCGGTTGATGTAGTCGTACGTCTTCACGATCCGACCGATCCAAGCACCGAGCGTCACGGCACCTCCGAGTTCTACACGTTCAGCTCGATGGCGATCCCGGACTCGATCCAGCAAAGTGTCGGGATGAGTTCCGTCAACCTGACGGCGTGGTGGCGATGTTTATGCTCCACCGACGCAGGGCTTCGCCTAAGCTTCATGACGATATGACTTCTCCGGCGCAGGGCTTCGCCTAAGCTCATGACGATATGACCAAGTGGAATATGGTAGAAGGGGCACCGACACGGCTAAGGAAAGATCCGTAGATCAACTTGTGTCATGGGGTGCCCCCTGCCCCGTATATAAAGGAGCAAGGGAGGAGGTGGCGGCCTAGGAGGGGCGCGCCAGGGGGAGTCCTACTCCCACCGGGAGTAGGACTCCTCCTTTCCTAGTAGGAGTAGGAGAGTAGGAAGGGAGGAGAAGAAGGGTGCGGCCCCTCCCCTAGTCCAATTCGGACTAGGCCTTGGGGCGCGCGGCCTGCCCTAGGCAGCCCTCTCTCTTTCCCGCAGGGCCCAATAAGGGCCAATACTTCTCCCGGCGAATTCCCGTAACTCTCGGTACTCCGAAAATACCGAATCATTCGAACCTTTCCGAACTCGAATATAGTCGTCAATATATCGATCTTTACGTCTCGACCATTTCGAGACTCCTCGTCATGTCCCCGATCTCATCCGGGACTCCGAACTCCTTCGGTACATCAAAACTCATAAACTCATAATATAACTGTCATCGAAACCTTAAGCGTGCGGACCCTACGGGTTCGAGAACTATGTAGACATGACTTAGAACTATTCTTGGTCAATAACCAATAGCGGGACCTGGATGCCCATATTGGCTCCTACATATTCTACGAAGATCTTTATCAGTCAAACCGCATAACAACATACTTTGTTCCCTTTGTCATCGGTATGTTACTTGCCCGAGATTTGATCGTCGATATCCAATACCTAGTTCAATATCGTTACCGGCAAGTCTCTTTACTCGTTCCGTAATACATCATCTCATAACTAACTCATTAGTTACAATGCTTGCAAGGCTTAGGTGATGAGTATTACCGAGAAGGCCAGAGATACCTCTCCGACAATCGGAGTGACAAAACCTAATCTCGAAATCGCCAACCCAACATGTACCTTTGGAGACACCTGTAGTACTCCTTTATAATCACCCGATTCGTTGTGACGTTTGGTAGTACCAAAGTGTTCCTCCGTAAACGGAGTTGCATAATCTCATAGTTACAGGAACATGTATAAGTCATGAAGAAAGCAATAGCAACATACTAAGCGATCAAGTGCTAGGCTAACGGAATGGGTCATGTCAATCACATCATTCTCCTAATGATGTGATCCCATTAATCAAATGACAACACATGTCTATGGTTAGGAAACATAACCATCTTTGATTAACGAGCTAGTCAAGTAGAGGCATACTAGTGACACTGCTTGTCTATGTATTCACACATGTATTATGTTTCCGGTTAATACAATTCTAGCATGAATAATAAACATTTATCATGAAATAAGGAAATAAATAATAACTTTATTATTGCCTCTAGGGCATATTTCCTTGAGTCTCCCACTTGCACTAGAGTCAATAATCTAGTTCACATCGCCATGTGATTTAACATCAATAGTTCACATCTATATGTGGTTAACACCCATAGTTCACATCGACATGTGACCAACACCCAAAGGGTTTACTAGAGTCAGTAATCTAGTTCACATCGCTATGTGATTAACACCCAAAGAGTACTAAGGTGTGATCATGTTTTGCTTGTGAGATAATTTTAGTCAACGGTCTGTTACATTCAGAGCCGTAAGTATTTTGCAAATATCTATGTCTACAATGCTCGCACGGAGCTACT
This sequence comes from Aegilops longissima, assembly GCA_021605205.1. Classification (NCBI taxonomy): domain Eukaryota; kingdom Viridiplantae; phylum Streptophyta; class Magnoliopsida; order Poales; family Poaceae; genus Aegilops; species Aegilops longissima. The sequence continues at coordinate 163,892,200 of CM038681.1, read as the reverse complement.
CTAGCTAATTGCTCCCACTTTCAATATGTATCCAGATTGAGACTCGAGTCATCTAGATTAGTGTTAAAACTTGCATCGACGTAACCTTTACGACGAACCTTTTTCACTTCCATAATCGAGAAACATATCCTTATTCTACTAAGGATAATTTTGACCGCTGTCCATTGATCTACTCCTAGATCTCTATTGCACTCCTTGCCAATCTTAGTGGTAGGGTATGCAATAGATCTGGTACACAAGATGACATACTTTATAGAACCTATGGCTGATGCATAGGGAATGACTTTCATTCTCTTTCTATCTTCTGCCGTGGTCGGGTTTTGAGTCTTACTCAATCTCACACCTTGTAACACAGGCAAGAACTCTTTCTTTGACTGTTCCATTTTGAACTACTTCAAAATCTTGTCAAGGTATGTATTCATTGAAAAACTTATCAAGCGTCTTGATCTATCTCTATAGATCTTGATACTCAATATGTAAGCAGCTTCACCGAGGTCCTTCTTTGAAAACTCCTTTCAAATACTCCTTTATGCTTTGCGAGAATAATTATACATCATTTCCGATCAACAATATGTCATTCACATATACTTATCGTAAATGTTGTCGTGCTCCCACTCACTTTCTTGTAAATACAGGCTTCACCGCAAGTCTGTATAAAACTATACGCTTTGATCAACTTATCAAAGTGTGTATTCCAACTCGAGATGCTTGCACCAGTCCATAGATGGATCGCTGGAGCTTACACATTTTGTTAGCACCTTTAGGATTGACAAAACCTTCTGGTTGCATCATATACAACTCTTCTTTAAGAAAACCATTAAAGAATGCAGTTTTGACATTCATTTGCCAGATTTCATAAAATGTGGCAATTGCTAACATGATTCGGACAGACATAAGCATCGCTACAGTTGAGTAAATCTCATTGTAGTCAACACCTTGAACTTGTCGAAAACCTTTCTGCGACAAGTCGAGCTTTGTAGATAGTAATACTACTATCAACATCTGTCTTCCTCTTGAAAATCCATTTATATAATATGGCTTGCCGATCATCGGGCAACTCCATCAAAGTCCACACTTTGTTCTCATATATGGATCCCATCTCAGATTTCATGGTCTCAAACCATTTCGCGGAATCTGGGCTCATCATCGCTTCCTCATAGTTCGTAGGTTCATCATGGTCTAGTAACATGACTTCTAGAATAAGATTACCGTACCATTCTGGTGCAGATCTTACTCCGGAAGACCTCACGAGGTTTTAGTAGCAACTTGATCTGAAGTTTCATGATCATCATCATTAACTTCCTCACTAATTGGTGTAGGAATCACCGAACTGATTCTTGTGATGAACTACTTTCCAATAAGGAGAAGGTACAATTACCTCATCAAGTTCTACTTTCCTCCCACTCACTTCTTTCGAGAGAAACTTCTTCTCTAGAAAGGATCTATCTTAGCAACGAATGTTTTGCCTTTGGATCTGTGATAGAAGGAGTACCCAACAGTTTCCTTTGGGTATCCTATGAAGACGCACTTTTCCGATTTGGGTTCGAGCTTATCAGGTGAAAACTTTTTCACATAAGCATCACAACTCCAAACTTTTAAGAAACGACAGCTTAGGTTTCTCGCTAAACCATAGTTCATACGGTGTCATTTCAACGGATTTAGATGGTGCCCTATTAAACGTGAATGCAGCTGTATCTAATGCATAACCCCAAAACGATAGTGGTAAATCGGTAAGATACATCATAGATCGCACCATATCAAAATAAAGTACGGTTACGACGTTCGGACACACCATAACGCTGTGGTGTTCCGGTGGCGTGAGCTGTGAAACTATTCCACATTGTATTCATTGAAGACCAAACTCGTAGCTCAAATATTCATCTCCACGATCAGATCGCGAAACTTTATTTTCTTGTTATGATGATTTTCCACTTCACTCTGAAATTCTTTGAACTTTTCAACTATTTCAGACTTATGTTTCATCAAGTAGATATACTCATATCTGCTCAAATCATCTTGTGAAGGTCAGAAAATAACGATACTTGCCGTGAGCTTTAACACTCATCGGACCGCATACATCGAGAGGTATTATTTCCAATAAGTCATTTGCTCGCTCCATTGTTCCGAGAATGAGTCTTTAGTCATCTTGCCCATAAGGCATGGTTCGTAAGCATCAAGTGATTCATAATCAAGTGATTCCAAAATCCCATCAGCATGGAGTTTCTTCATGCGCTTTACACCAATATGACCTAAACGGCAAGTGCCACAAATAAGTTGCACTATCATTATTAACTTTGCATCTTTTGGTTTCAATATTATGAATATGTGTATCACTATGATCGAGATCCAATGAACCATTTTCATTGGGTGTGTAACCATATAAGGTTTTATTCATGTAAACAGAACAACAATTTATTCTCTTACTTAAATGAATAACCGTATTGCAATAAACATGATCAAATCATATTTATGCTCAACACCAAATAACACTTATTTAGGTTCCACACTAATCCCGAAAGTATAGGGAGTGTGCGATGATGATCATATCAATCTTGGAACTACTTCCAACACTCATCGTCACTTCCCTTCGACTAGTCTCTGCTTATTCTGTAACTCCTGTTTGAGTTACTAATCTTAGCAACCGAACAGTATCAAATACTCGGGGCTACTATAAACACTAGTAAGGTACACATCAATAACCTGTATATCAAATATAACCTTGTTCACTCTGCCATCCTTCTTATCCACCAAATATTCAGGGTAGTTCCGCTTCCAAAGACCAGTTCCATTGCAGCGAAAGTACTCGGTCTCGTGCTTAGGTCTAGACTTGGGCTTCTTCACTCGAGCAGCAACTTGCTTGCTGTTCCTTTTGAAGTTCCCTTCTTCCTTTGCCATTTTCCTTGAGACTAATAGTCTTGTCAACCATCAACACTTGATGTTTTTCTTGATTTCTACCTTCGCGATTTTAGCATCGCCAAGAGCTCGAGAATCTTTTTCGTCATCCCTTGCATATTATAGTTCATCACGAAGTTCTACTAACTTAGTGATGGTGACTAGAGAATTCTGTCAATCACTATCTTATCTGGAAGATTAACTCCCACTTGATTCAAGTGATTGATGTACTCAGACAATCTGAACACATGCTCACTAGTTGAGCGATTCTCCTCCATCTTTTAGCTAAAGAACTTGTTGGAGACTTCATATCTCTCAACTCGGTATTTGCTTAAAATATTAACTTCAATTCTGGAACATCTCATATGGTCCATGACGCTCAAAACGTCTCTGAAGTCCCGATTCTAAGCCGTTTAAGCATGGTGCACTAAACTATCAAGTAGTCATCATATTGAGCTAGCCAAACGTTCATAACGCCCATCTTCGCTCATATTGAGCTAATAAACGTTCATAACGTGCGCATCTGCTCCTGCAATAGGTCTGTCACCTAGCGGTGCATTAAGGACATAATTCTTCTGCGCAGCAATGAGGATAAACCTCAGATCACGGATCCAATCCGCATCATTGCTACTAACATCTTTCAATACAATTTTCTAGGAACACATATAAAAACATAGGGAAGCAACAACGCGAGCTATTGATCTACAACATAATTTGCAAAATACTACCAGGACTAAGTTCATGATAAATTAAAGTTCAATTAATCATATTACTTAAGAACTCCCACTTAGACCGACATCTCTCTAGTCATCTTAAGTGATTACGTGATCCAAATCAACTAAACCATGTCCGATCATCACGTGAGATGGAGTAGTTTCAATGGTGAACATCACTATGTTGATCATATCTACTATATGATTCACGCCGACCTTCGGTCTCCGTGTTCGAGGCCATATCTGTTATATGCTAGGCTCGTCAAGTTTAACCTGAGTATTCCGCATGTGCAACTGTTTTGCACCCGTTGTATTTGAGCGTAGAGCCTATCACACCCGATCATCACGTGGTGTCTCAAAGACGAAGAACTTTCGCAGCGGTGCATACTCAGGAGAACACTTCTTGATAATTTTAGTGAGAGATCATCTTATAATGCTACCGTCAATCAAAGCAAGATAAGATGCATAAAGGATAAACATCACATGCAATCATTATAAGTGATATGATATGGCCATCATCATCTTGTGCTTGTGATCTCCATCTCGAAGCACCGTCATGATCACCATCGTCACCGCGCGACACCTTGATCTCCATCGTAGCATCGTTGTCGTCTCGCCAACTATTGCTTCTCGACTATCGCTACTCCTTAGTGATAAAGTAAAGCAATTACATGGCGTTGCATTTCATACAATAAAGCGACAACCATATGGCTCCTGCCGATTGCCGATAACTTCGGTTACAAAACATGATCATCTCATACAATAAAATATAGTATCACGTCTTGACCATATCACATCACAACATGCCCTGCAAAAACAAGTTAGACGTCCTCTACTTTGTTGTTGCAAGTTTTACGTGGCTGCTACGGGCTGAGCAAGAACCGTTCTTACCTACGCATCAAAACCACAGCGATACTTCGTCAAATAGACTCCGTTTAACCTTCTCAAGGACCGGGCGTAGCCACACTCGATTCAACTAAAGTGAGAGAGCAGACACCCGCCGGTCACCTTTAAGCAACGAGTGCTCGGAGCGGTGAAACCAGTCTCGCGTAAGCGTCTGGCGTAATGTCGGTCCGGGCCGCTTCATCTCACAATACCGCTGAACCAAAGTATGACATGCTGGTAGGCAGTATGACTTGTATCGCCCACAACTCACTTGTGTTCTACTCGTGCACATGACATCAACGCATAAAACCAGGCTCGGATGCCATTGTTGGGGAACGTAGTAATTTCAAAAATTTCCTACGATCACGCAAGACCATGGTGATGGCATAGCAACGAGAGGGAGAGTGTCCGTCCACGCACCCTCGTGACCGAAAGCGGGCGTTATAACAACGCGGTTGATGTAGTCGACGTCTTCACGATCCGACCGATCCAAGCACCGAACGTCACGGCACCTCCGAGTTCTACACACGTTCAGCTCGATGGCGATCCCGGACTCCGATCCAGCAAAGTGTCGGGGATGAGTTCCGTCAACCGACGGCGTGGTGACGATGTTGATGCTCCACCGACGCAGGGCTTCGCCTAAGCTCATGACGATATGACTTCTCCGCGCAGGGCTTCGCCTAAGCTCATGACGATATGACCAAGTGGAATATGGTGGAAGGGGCACCGCACACGGCTAAGGAAAGATCCGTAGATCAACTTGTGTCATGGGGTGCCCCCTGCCCCGTATATAAAGGAGCAAGGGAGGAGGTGGCGGCCTAGGAGGGCGCACAAGGGGGAGTCCTACTCCCACCGAGTAGGACTCCTCCTTTCCTAGTAGGAGTAGGAGAGTAGGAAGGGAGGAGAAGAAGGGTGCGGCCCCCCCTAGTCCAATTCGGACTAGGCCTTGGGGCGCGGCCTGCCCTAGGCAGCCCTCTCTCTCCCGCAGGGCCCAATAAGGCCCAATACTTCTCCCGGCGAATTCCGTAACTCTCCGGTACTCGAAAATACCGAATCATTCGAACCTTTCCGAACTCGAATATAGTCGTCCAATATATCGATCTTTACGTCTCGACCATTTCGAGACTCCTCGTCATGTCCCCGATCTCATCCGGGACTCCGAACTCCTTCGGTACATCAAAACTCATAAACTCATAATATAACTGTCATCGAAACCTTAAGCGTGCGGACCCTACGGGTTCGAGAACTATGTAGACATGACTTAGAACTATTCTTGGTGAATAACCAATAGCGGGACCTGGATGCCCATATTGGCTCCTACATATTCTACGAAGATCTTTATCGGTCAAACCGCATAACAACATACTTTGTTCCCCTTGTCATCGGTATGTTACTTGCCCGAGATTTGATCGTCGGTATCCAATACCTAGTTCAATATCGTTACCGGCAAGTCTCTTTACTCGTTCCGTAATACATCATCTCATAACTAACTCATTAGTTACAATGCTTGCAAGGCTTAGGTGATGAGTATTACCGAGAAGGCCCAGAGATACCTCTCCGACAATCGGAGTGACAAAACCTAATCTCGAAATACGCCAACCCAACATGTACCTTTGGAGACACCTGTAGTACTCCTTTATAATCACCCAGTTACGTTGTGAGACGCTTGGTAGTACCAAAGTGTTCCTCCGTAAACGGAGTTGCATAATCTCATAGTTACAGGAACATGTATAAGTCATGAAGAAAGCAATAGCAACATACTAAACGATCAAGTGCTAGGCTAACGGAATGGGTCATGTCAATCACATCATTCTCCTAATGATGTGATCCCATTAATCAAATGACAACACATGTCTATGGTTAGGAAACATAACCATCTTTGATTAACGAGCTAGTCAAGTAGAGGCATACTAGTGACACTCTGTTTGTCTATGTATTCACACATGTACTATGTTTCCGGTTAATACAATTCTAGCATGAATAATAAATATTTATCATGAAATAAGGAAATAAATAATAACTTTATTATTGCCTCTAGGGCATATTTCCTTCATCCATATCAACTAAACCATGACCGATCATCACATGAGATGGAGTAGTTTTCAATGGTGAACATCACTATGTTGATCATATCTACTATATGATTCACGCTCGACCTTTCGGTCTTAGTGTTCCGAGGTAATATTTGCATATGCTAGGCTCGTCAAGTTTAACCCGAGTATTCTGCATGTGCAAAACTGGCTTGCACCCGTTGTATGTGAACGTAGAGCTTATCACACCCGATCATCACGTGGTGTCTCAGCACGAAGAACTGTCGCAACAGTGCATACTCAGGGAGAACACTTATACCTTGAAATTTAGTGAGGGATCATCTTATAATGTTACCGCCGTACTAAGCAAAATTAGATGCATAAAGGATAAACATCACATGCAATCAAAATAAGTGATATGATATGGCCATCATCATCTTGTGCCTTTGATCTCCATCTCCAAAGCACCGTCATGATCACCATCGTCACCGGCTTGACACCTTGATCTCCATTGAAGCATCATTGTCGTCTCGCCAACTATTGCTTCTACGACTATCGCTACCGCTTAGTGATAAAGTAAAGCAATTACAGGGCGATTACATTTCATACAATAAAGCGACAACCATAAGGCTCCTGCCAGTTGCCGATAACTTTTACAAAACATGATCATCTCATACAACAATTTATATATCATCACGTCTTGACCATATCACATCACAAAATGCCCTGCAAAAACAAGTTAGGCGTCCTCTACTTTGTTGTTGCAAGTTTTACGTGGCCGCTACGGGCTTAGCAAGAACCATTCTTACCTGTGCATCAAAAACCACAATGATTTTTCGTCAAGTGTGTTGTTTTAACCTTCAACAAGGATCGGGCGTAGTCACACTTGATTCAACTAAAGCTGGAGAAACAGACACCCACTAGCCACCTGTGTGTGAAGCACGTCGGTAGAACCAGTCTCATGAACGCGGTCATGTAATGTCGGTCTGGGCCGCTTCATCCAACAATACCACCGAATCAAAGTACGACATGCTGGTAAGCAGTATGACTATTATCGCCCACAACTCTTTGTGTTCTACTCGTGCATATAACATCTACGCATAGACCTGGCTCTGATGCCACTGTTGGGGAACACAGTAATTTCAAAAAAATTCCTATGATCACGCAAGATCTATCTAGGAGATGCATAGCAACGAGAGGGGAGAGTGTGTCCACTTACCCTCGTAGACCGAAAGCGGAAGTGTTATATCAAGGCAGTTGATGTAGTCGTAAGTCTTCTCGATCTGACCGATCTTAGCACCGAACGTACGGCACCTGTTGGGGATATAACTATTTGTGTAAGCCGCCCAGGAGGGGCCGGGTTACGCAAAGAGGATTCATCACATGAAGCCTAAGATCAAGCATGAAGATGGCGGTTCAATAAAGGGTCTAAAGCCCGCAGGCGACTTAAGGCCCGTAGTGGTAAACAGCCGTAATGGCATGACTTGTATCATAAGGCAGAATTAACTAGTCACCGAGCCGGACACTGTTTATGAGCCGACCGGGACCCTGTAGGTCGCAGGGCGTCAACCCGTGTATATAAGGGGACGACTCGCTGGCGGCTTAGGGCAAGGAACATCCAATCAAGAACCGGGCATAGCGTATCTCGCTCCCTGGTCATCGAAACCCTAGCAATACCAACCCAACTAGACGTAGACTTTACCTTCATCGTAAGGGGCCGAATTAGTATAAACTCTCTCGTGTCCCTTGTCCCGATTAACCCCTTTAAGCTTCCTAGTTGCGATGGCTCCACGACTAAGTCCTTTCATGAGGACATCTGCCGTGACAATTCCACGACAGCACCTCCGAGTTCAGCACACGTTCAGCTCGAAGACGTCCCTCGTACTCTTGATCCAGTTGAGGCCGAGGGAGAGTTCCGTCAGCACGACGGCGTGGCGATGGTAATGATGAAGTTACCAGCGCAGGGCTTCGCCTAAGCACTACGACGATATTACCGAGGTGTTAACTATGGAGGGGGGCGCCGCACACGGCTAGGAACAATTGATGTGTGTTATAGGGGTGCCCTCCCCACGTATATAAAGGAGGGAGAGGGAGGGAGGCATCCTAGGGCGTGCCCAAGTAGGAGGAATCCTACTTGGTCCCCTAGTCCAATTCGGCCCCCCTTACCATATTTGGACAAGGGGGAAATGAAGGATGGGGGAGGAGAAGGAAGTAAGAGTTCTACTTCATACTTTCCTTTTCCTCCTCTCCTTTCCCTTTCTCCCCACGTGGCTGGCCCTATAGGGGGTGCACCAGCCCCTTGTGGGCTGGTGTGTTCCCTTACTTGGCCCATTAAGCCGATATCTTTGTCGGGGGTTGCCCGGAACCCCTTCCGGTGACCCGGTATCATCCGGAACACTTCCGGTGTCCAAATACCATCATACTATATATGAATCTATACCTCGCGACCATTTCGAGACTGCTCGTCATGTCCGTGATCTCATCCGGGACTCCGAACAAACTTCGGTCATCAAATCACATAGCTCATAATACAAATCGTCATCGAATGTTAAGCGTGCAGACCCTACGGGTTCGAGAATTATGTAGACATGACCGAGACACATCTCCGGTCAATAACCAATAGCGGAACCTGGATGCTCATATTGGCTCCTACATATTCTATGAAGATCTTTATCGGCCAAACCGCATTGTTCCCTTTGTCATCGGTATGTTACTTGCCCGAGACTCGATCGTCGGTATCATCATACCTAGTTCAATCTCATTACCGGCAAGTCTCTTTACTCGTTCCATAATGCATCATCCCGTGACTAACTCATTAGTCACATTGCTTGCAAGACTTATAGTGATGTGCATTACCGAGAGGGCCCAGAGATACCTCTCTGATACAAAGTGTGACAAATCCTAATCTCGATCTATGCCAACCCAACAAACACCTTCGGAGACATCTGTAGAGCATCTTTATAATCACCCAGTTATGTTGTGACGTTTGATAGCACACAAGGTGTTCCTCCGGTATTCGGGAGTTGCATATCTCATAGTCAGAGGAACATGTATAAGTCATGATGAAAGCAATAGCAATAAAACTAAACGATCATTATGCTAAGCTAACAGATGGGTCTTGTCCATCGCATAATTCTCTAATGATGTGATCCCGCTCATCAAATGACAACATATGTCTATGGTCAGGAAACTTAACCATCTTTGATTAACGAGCTAGTCAAGTAGAGGCATACTAGGGACACTCTGTTTGTCTATGTACTCACACATGTACTAAGTTTCCGGTTAATACAATTCTAGCATGAATAATAAACATTTATCATGAAATAAGGAAATATAAATAACAACTTTATTATTGCCTCTATGGCATATTTCCTTCATCTACGCCAAGTCAAGACATACCATGTACCCATCATAAACTCTCATCTCTTGCATTACATTATTCGCCATTCGCCTCTCGTTTTCCTATCCCCCACATTGTCGCAGGAAACCACGGCCACCTATGGGACCAGAAGGCCCCATGCTAGTTTGTCAGGGGGACGTCGCATTGCACAAAGAACAGATGAGCGTGGGGCTGCGCGGCACAGGTCACGCAGGCAATTTTACCCAGGTTCGTGCCGCCATGAGGCGTAAAACCCTAATCCTGCTTTGGTGGATTGATGGTGGAAAGGTGGTGGCGGAGCATAGTACACTTGCTCGGCAGGGGTTGCCTCAAGGCAGCAGTGACTACGCGCATATGGGGGTGCGAGTTATCCAACCTTCTAACCTCTTCTACGGTTGCCATGGGCCTCCTTTTATAGATTAAGGGGTCACCACAATGGCAAAGTAGTCATTATGCACTGATAAGATAGCAAACAGTGTTATCATACCTAACTCTGCGAGCTGACAGGGCGCATTAAATGCACCGCTTAATGTCACATCATTGGTTGCCCGAGAAGGCTTGCCAGGCTATCTTGCCAACTCCACGCCTGCTCGCCTGACACGTCGCAGGACGGGTGTCATCTGTGAGTTTTTCCTATAGAAAGAGGCCGCCATGTGGCAAGTGGCTGCCACTTAGTCAATTTGCGGCTTGACACCGCACTGATTGATGACGTGGGTCGTGGCGGAGTGGTTGGTGAGGTTGTTTTGCCTCCGTGAGCCCCAACAGGCCTTGCCGGGACGCCTTGGTCGCCTGCTTCTAAGTGTGGCCTCACCCCTTGTCAGGCTCGCTTGCCCGGCAAAGGAGGCCTTTCCTCTGATGTTGTCTTGCTTCTCTGGCTTGACCTCGATCTCTCTGATCTGCATGTTGATCCTTCGATGCTTTTGGTTCCTTGTACATCTTGGCTCGTTCTTGGCTTGTCCGTGCACAAGTCAGGGTAAAACATATACCTCTGTCTGTTTTCCCCGACATAAGCCCCCGGGCCTGAGCCACACGTGTCACGTGGCACATTGGGTTAGGCCCCAAACAGTGCGCGCACACATGGCAGGAGAGGGCTGCGCATGCCGGTTTGCCATTGTGACTAGTCAATCCAACGTCCACTTCGCGCAGTCGTGGGACTGTTGTAGTTATGGTGAAACGGTAACTTTCTAAAGCGTCGCGCCCCCGTTCCGCTTTTCCCCCTTAAGAGCAGGGAAAAGCAGAGCAACATGGTTCACTTGTTCCTTGCCCCGCTCTCCCATCTTCTGTTGGAATCTACGGTAGGGTGCGTCGACTGCAAATTAAAATTTTCCTATGCGCAGAACAACCAGGAACATGCTACGGGAATGGATCACAGTTCGTTACCACTAGACGCGCAGTGCCGTGCAGCGGAAGAGGAGTTGGGGCAGCGCGTCCGCGTGGATCGTCTCCTCCTCGTCCGATCTCCCTCGATCAGTCGGCCGTCCGATCCCACGTACAAGTTCACCGGAGCGGCGCAGGTGCACCGCCTCTAACGGTATCCGCGCGTGTAGGAGGAACACCGTGCGGCGGATTGCTAGGTTCGATCACATAGCCGACGGCGAGTGGAGGTGTCTATTCGCAACACATGCAAACCGTAGTGACAGCGCCGAAGGGATCAATCCCATGAGTGTGCCGCACCTCCACTATATATAGGCATCTGCCGTGAGCTCAACTCTTGGGCCTCGCACAGATCCTAAAGCCCACAAGTCTACTCGGCCACAATCCGAATACAAATCGGATACATCCGACCAGTGTCCTAGGATCCAACCTCGTAGGTTCCTTCCCTTAAGTGCACAACCCCTTAGGTTCAAGTCAGCTTGGTCGCAGTTCGGATCACCTCCAAACTGCACGGTTGGTAGCGGCCTCTAGCAAGGCATGCCGAACACCAAGTAGACTATGAAGCTGGTTAGGCGAACCTGTACATCACACTTCAATTCCTTTTGCCACACGATATATGTTGTCGGGCTCAAGGCGAGTCTGTCATCCTTGTGCTAGCCTGACCTCTTTCTCGTTCTAGTGATGTCGACCATAGATTATCTCATAATCCTTGTCGCATGGCCATGCTTATCCTGGTCGGATCACATGAGGGGCCCAGAGTATATCTCTCCTGATCGGAGGGGCAAATCCCATCTTGCTCGACCACGTCTCACAACATGGGTCTGGACAAGCCCGAAACCTACCTTTGTAACTACCCAGTTACGGAGTAGCGTTTGGTCGGCCCAAAGCAAGTCTGTCACCATCCCAAGTACATGCGTCAGCTCAGGTCTTAGGACATAGAACGTATGTTGTACTAGAGACTCACAGTCTCATAGATGACATATCGCTGTGTCTCATAGTTGGGTCTGTCTGACTCGAACCTTATCTCAACTCGGATCCGACCATGTCAAATCCGACCAGATCCTTCCGAATCCATATTATCCGGTTAGCATCCAATGCTCCATGGCTAGTGAGACTAAGTCATTGACCGTGTCATATGCTAGTTTAGTCGGTTGTGCGTCCACACAGCCCTTTCGACTAGGGACCTTTTAGGACAGTCATCATACGATGCATAGTCTCACAAACAAGTCACGTACTTGCTGATACACAACATTGATAATGTCCAAGGACTATCTTTATTCATAAACACATAGGAAATATCAGCATACATGATTGCCTCTAGGGCATATCTCCAACATCTTCTTCCTCCACAAGCCAAGCGACAGTTCCCCCTCTCGCTTTCCCATCCGCCGCCGCTCTCCCCACCAAATACCTTCCTCATTGCCGCCACGGGCATGGGGAAGAAACCCGCGGAGAAAGGAAAGCCGGCGACCGCGACGAAGGAGGTTGCCGTCGAGGGAAGCAGGAGGTCGGCGGAGCTGAACAAGAAGCGGAGTCAAGATACCGTCTTCATCTCATCAAACTTGACCGGCCCGGTCCTCCAGGCGAGGTATGGGTATCTGTGGGGGGCGTCGAAAAAGGGCATGGAGCGCCCGTAGTTTATGCGGCGGGGAAGGAAGATCCGCCGGATTCATATCGATTCTTCTGTGCTTACTTCATCTGCGGCCTCTGTCCCCCCTTCTCTGGGTTCTTCGAGGCAATCATGAGCATTTGTGCGACCATGGCCTCTGTCCCCCCTTCTCTGGATCCACCTCCTCGACTTCGCGCCAAATGCAATGGTGACCATGGCCATTTTTGCGCATTTGTGCGAAAATTTTGTCAGAGTTATGCCCAATGTGGATCTGTTCTGGCATTACTTCGTTCCACGGGTGGAGAACAAGGGCAACCGCTCCGGAATCATTAGTTGGATGCCGTGCATGGCGAGGAAGATCTGGGATTATATCCCTGGGTACCAACACGAGAGGTGGGATGAATGTAGAGGGGATTGGTGCTGGATCCAAGATGAAGAAGCCCCCGAGTTTTGTGAGGCGCGGAAGGAATGTGTTGAGCGCGGAAAGTCATGGAGCGCCAAAGGCCTTACTGAGGATAGGATGCGTTCGGCAATCAACAGGATTACTCGTTTCAAGACTGTCGGGATAACCATCGAGCATGTGGGAGCAGATTTCCTCCTCTGTCGTATCTTGCCGCTGCAGGAAAGGGACAGACCCGCGTGGCTATATGGGGATGCTGCGGACAGGATGAGGCTGCTTCCCGGATTGGCCAATAACTTATCAGTTTATGCCATGGCTGGTTGTGCGACCAATTGTTCGGTCGCTTCGAACTGTTCAAGCTTCGGCAACTGTCATTCCTCTCAACATCAACTCAGCCTGGGACCAGATACTGAAGTGGATGCTGGACTGCAATGCCGAAGGGGTAGTGAGCACCTGGCAGCTGCCGGCCCTGGATGAAGAGCTCCAGTGGTCTAACAACCTGGGGGAGAGGGCCACCAGGACCGAAACTAGGATGTATAAACACACCTCCTTGGCGGAGGTGGCGTATATCTTGAAGAGGGTCGAGGAAGACAAAGCCACCCGCCTCGCAGAGGTGGAGAAGGCCGCAAAGTATGGGAAGGGCAAGGGGAAGGATGAGGACGGGAGTTCTTCCAATGGCGGCAGCAAGGCGAAAACCACGGAAGGGGATGTCGGGGAAGAGCTTGCCGGGGACAACTTTGCCGGGCTAGAGGCCCTAGCCACGACAGCAACGGAGCTTCAGGAGGAGGAGGGGGAGGAGGTCGGCATGGTGGCGAGTCTCGACGAAGAGTGGCTTGCGGCTGGGCCGCAAGCTCCCGAGCCAGACCCAGAACAGCGCACCAGCGGGCGCGCTGCTACCCGAGGGCAGCGGCTTCCAATCCAGCATCTGCCGCCAAGAGGGTAAAGAAGACCACTACCAAGGCCACCAAGGGTGGGCCGGCGTGTCGCCAATCTCCCCGCCTTGCTCCGACCAAGGTTCCCTCCGCCAAGTAGTTGGCCGACGTGGAGACGGACTCCAACTCCCATTCTGGCTCGAACTCCTCTCAGAGCTCTTCTTCCCCGGAGCCCCCGTCGCGACGCCAAATGTCGAAGATGCCGGGGAGTTCTGCTCCTCCATCTCTAAAGAGAGAGAGGGAGTCCCCGCCCCCTTTGGAGTTCAACTTGAACTCCATGCTTATTGAAGAAGAGTAATGAAGATTTTCCCTGCCCCTCGGAAGTATCTCCGATATGCTTGATTATCTTTACTGACTGACCTTGTGTTCCGCTGTCTGCCGATAGGGAAGTGGAGGAGGAGACGGAGACCCTCGTCCATCATTCACGGAAGAGGCTCCGTCGTCTTGGTTCTTTGACGGGCGCGGAAAGCCCGGCCCTGGCGGGGGTCGATGCTGAGGATCCCGCGTCAAGCCCCCAGTCCAGCCCTCGGCCTTGGGCTGGTCATTTGGTTCCATCTGCCGGAGGCGACGGGGATGACCTCCCTGTTTCCTTGGCCGGAGGGGGAGGTGAGACGATGCGGGGCGGGCCCGTCTCATAGTGTCATGCTTCGCCCGCCGCTCGAGCCGAAAAGACCCCCATGGAACCCTTCGAGGAAGAGGCCGTACAGAGTGCTGCCGTGACTACCATGGCAGAAGGTGAAGCTCGCGGCCCGGCAACAGATGTTGTCGGGGAATCTGAGGCCCCTGCCCGACAGGCTTCTCCAAGTGATGTAGTTATTTCCATTTTCCTTTCCTGCTCTGATCGCTTCTGCTGGCTCCCCCATTTGCTAAAAACTTCCGCTTCTTCTCTATCCGCCGAACTTTCCATGTGCAGCCCCCAAGCCGAGGAACCAGAGCCGCTGGAGGTGGTAGCCGATATAGGGAGGGCTGCCGCAGACGAGGCGATAGAGATTGCTGCCGCCGAGGGGTAGGATCTTGCCGCTAGGGATGCACAGGACTCCTTGGCAGTAGTGGAGCATTCTTCAGGGGACGTCCCGGTAGAGGAAGCGACCATTGAGGTGAAAATTCCCCTCCAGACTATGGGTCAACTCCCTCCCTCCGGGACCATTACTGAGATTCCGCCATCTTCCTCGAGCACGCTGGCCATGGTGCTGCCGTCATCCGGAGCTGGAGCCCCCGGCCTGTCCCTGGCGACGGGCGCTGAGCTCGACGAAGAGCTTCAACGTCTCTTGGCTCCACTTTTTCAGGGAGCTGGAGAGGCCGATGACTCAGCCGCCGTCACCATGGACTTGTCCTTCATGGAATCCATGGCGGCGGATGTGAAGGAGATGCTGGCCCGGCACAACCAGAAGTGGCAGAAGCTCAAGGAGTGGCGCGAGTCCGCCAACAAGGTGGACCAGAAGCTGAAGGACAAGTGTCTGGAGTTGCGCGAGTGGAACGACAAGCAGTTCAAGGTCCTCATGAGGCAGCAAGAGACGCTCCTGATGACGAGAGAAGACGTCATGGCCCGTGAGGCGCGCCTGGCGGACCGCAAGGCATCCCTGGATGCTAGAGAGCAAGAGATCTCCCTCCGGGAGGAGAATCTTGAGGCCACTCTCCGTGCCAAGGACGATGACTTGGAGGCTCTTGTGCAGCAACGCACCAAGGAGTTTAATGTCTACTACGCAACTTTATTCCGGTAGACTCGTGTTGGGCCTCCAAGCGCAGAGTTTTGTAGGATAGTAGCAGTTTTCCCTCAAGTGGATGACCTAAGGTTTATCAATCTGTGGGAGGCATAGGATGAGGATGGTCTCTCTCAGACAACCCTGCAACCAAATACAAGAAATCTCTTGTGTCCCCAACACACCCAATACAATGGCAAATTGTATAGGTGCACTAGTTCGGCGAAGAGATGTTGATAAAAGTGTAATATGGATGGTAGAAATATATTTTTATAGTATGAATAAATAAAAACAGCAAGGTAGCAATCGATAAAAGTGAGCACAAACGGTGTTGCAATGCTTGAAAATGAGGCCTAGGGTCCGTACTTTCGCTAGTGCAATCTCTCAACAATGCTAATATAATTGGATCATATAACTATCCCTCAACGTTCAACGAAGAATCACTCCAAAGTTCTTATCTAGTGGAGAACATAAGAATAAATTGTTTGTAGGGTACGAAACCACCTCAAAGCTATTATTTCCGTTCGATCTATTCAAGAGTTCGTACTAAAATAACACAAAGCTATTCTTTCCATTCGATCTATCCTAGAGTTCGTACTAAAATAACACCAAATAATTTCAGATCCATAATACTCAATCCAGCGCAAAGAACTTCAAAGAGTGCCCCAAGATTTCTACCGGAGAAACAAAGACAAGAACGTGCATCAACCCCTATGCATAGATTACCCCAATGTCACCTCGGGAATCCGCGAGTTGAGTGCCAAAACATATATCAAGTGAATCAATACGATACCCCATTGTCACCACGAGTATTCAATTGCAAGACATATATCAAGTGTTCTCAAATCCATATAAGTATTCAATACGATAACAACGAAATCTCAAAGGGAAAAACTCAATTCATCACAACAAGATAGAGAGGGGAAAACACCATATGATCCGACCATATTAACAAAGCCCGCGATACATCAAGATCGTGACATCTCAAGAACACAAGAGAGAGAGAGAGATTAAACACATAGCTACTGGCACAAACCCTCAGCCCGAGGGTGGACTACTCCCTCCTCATCCGTGGTGGCCGCAGGGATGATGAAGATGGCCACCAGACATGATTCCCCCCCTCAGGCAGGGTGCCGGAATGGGGTCTAGATTGGTTTCGGTGGCTACAGCGCCTTGCGGCGGCGGAACTTCTGACCTAGGGCTACCCCAAGGGTTTTGGAATATTTGTGAATTTATAGGGCGAAGAGGGGGTTCGGGAGGCCACCGAGGTGGGCACAACCCACCTGGGTGCGCCAGGGGGCCCAAGCGCACCCTGGTGGGTTGTGCCCCCCTCGGGGCACCCCCAGGTGCTGCTCTGGCCCATCCTGGGTGTTCTGGTCCATAAAAATTCTCCAAAAAGTTTCGCGGTGTTTGGAATTCGTTTGATATTGATTTCCTGCGATGTAAAAAACAAGCAAAAAACAGCAACTGACACTAGGCACTGGGTCAATAGGTTAGTCCCAAAAATGATATACAGTTGCTATAAATGATAGTAAAACATCCAAGAATCATAATATATTAGTATGAATACTTCATAAATTATAGATACGTTGGAGACGTATCAGCATTCCCAAGCTTAATTCGTACTTGTCCTCGAGTAGGTAAATGATAAAAGAAATAATTTATGAGTGTGAATGCTAGCAAAGTGCATAAGTTTGATCAATGATAATTTTAATCACTTTTCCTAGCATCATAACAACAATTCTATTTATAGAATTTCTCATGTTAAAGTAGCAACCAATTCACATGATAAGGTTCAAACAATGAATTCTTTTGAAACTCAACAACCTATGATCTCAGTCACCAAGCAATTGCAATTCAAATTATTCAACAGAGTCTAAGTAAGAGCTCCACATACTCAACCATCATATAGTCTTCTATGATTGCTAACACTCACTACATACACATGAGCAAAACGTTTCAACCAGACACATAGAAAGATAGGGGCTTATAGTTTCGCCTCCCAACGTATTCACCTCAAGGGTGATGTCAACATAATAACTCATGCTACCCATATTCAACTGGACATATGTACCTAGTCTTTCCTCACCACATGATGCTTGCCAAAGGAGAAAAATAAAAAGGAATAGAGAGGAAAACTTTGACTCTTGCATAAAAGTAAATACATAAAGTAAAAGATAGGCCCTTCGCAGAGGGAAGCAGAGGTTGACATGCGCTTATTTGTTTTTATGCTCAACCCCTTAGTGCAAAAGAACGTCACTTTATATTGCCCCTTGTGATGGCAACCTTCATTATGCAGTCCGTCGCTTTTATTCTTTACCATCACAAGTTCGTACAACGCTCAATTTTCTCTTACACTAAATGATCTCACACTTTTAGAAGCAATTTTTATTGCCTTATTGCACCGATGAAAACTTACTTGAAGGATCTGACTCAATCCTTAGGTAGGTATGGTGGACACTTGAAAATAAGATTTGGGTTTAAGGGTTTTTGGATGCACAAGTAGTATCTCTACTTGGTGCGGAATTTTTGGCTATCAAAGATGGGGGGCAAGCACCACATGTTGAAGGATCTATGACAATATAAATTCTATGTGAATATAAACAAACATTAATCATTAGGTTTTCTTCCTTGTCCAACGTAAAAAAAATTGGCATATAATATTTTGATGGGGGCTCACAATCACAAAAGATTTCCAAGATAGTGTATTTGCATGTGAAAGTTCTCTTCCTTCGACTAATCATTAATGAATTGCTTGTATGACCAATATTGTGATTGTCAAGCTTCAAAAGATTTCACTTTCTAAACCCAATGTGAAGCTACTTCTCGGCATGATATGAACATATAATTTCAACTTCATTACATTCAATTTATTCAACAATTTACTCATAGGATATAAGTGAAGCACAAGAGTGAATGGCATAGAAACGAGCTTCGTTGACGAGATGTGAATGCCGCTTACTTAGCCTCCCTGGCAATTATTTGAGGACTCTATTTTATTAAAAAAACTTTCAGATCTAAGCAATTTATTAAAACAACAAGCAAAACAAAACAAAATGGCATTTCAAGAATAGCACACAACATGTGAAGAAGCAAAAACTTAGGCTCAACCGATACTAACCGATAATTGTGGAAGAAAGGTGGGATGCCTACCGGGGCATCCCAAGCTTAGATGCTTGAGACTTATTGAAATATTATCTTGGGATGCCTTGGGAATCCCCAAGCTTGAGATTTTGTGTCTCCTTAATTCCTCTCATAGCATGGTTTCCCTAAATCTTAAAAGCTTCATCCACACAAAACTCAACAAGAACTCACGAGATAAGTTAGTATAAACCAATGCAAAAACCTTATCATTCTTTACGGTAGCAAATTACTAAAATTATTATTCAACATTGCATACTAAATGCATCTGCATATTTAATAGTCCTATCCTCAAATAGAATCATTAAACAAGCAAACATATGCAAACATAACAACAATCTGCCAAAATAGTACAGTCTGTAAAGAATGCAAGAGTATCAATACTTATTCAACTCAAAAAATTATGAAAAATTATCACACTATAGAAAATTTATCAGAGCTTATTTTGCAAAAAATTTCAACCTTTTATCACATTCTGACTTTTTGGGGGAATTTTTGCAACAACAGTAAACTTTCTGTTTTTAAACAGCCGCATATAGACTTGCAAAATAAGCATGGCAAAGGCTATACTTGACATTTTTATTGAAATGAAATATTCAAAACATTATTATAAATAATAGCAAGCAAATCCTAACAAAATAAATTAATGCTCCAAGTAAAACACATATCATGTGACAAATGAAAACATAGCTCCAAGTGAGGTTACCAATAATGTTGGAGACGAAAGAGGGGATGCCTTCCGGGGCATCCCCAAGCTTAGTTGCTTGGATCTTCCTTGAATATTACCTTGGGGTGCCTTGGGAATCCCCAAGCTTAGGGTCTTGTCACTCCTTATTCTCCTCATATCGACATCACACCCAAAAGCTGAAAACTTTAATCACACAAAACTTAACGGAACTTCATGAGATAGGTTAGTATGATAATGAGCAAACCATTTCACGTTGGTACTGTCAAAGACAAGATTCATAATTGTTCTCACACAATGACTACTGTAGCATATCATTTCCACAATTTATATTGAGCAATATAAGCCATAGAAACTAGGATACAAGCAAACTATGCATTGAAAACATAATCTGTCAAAAACAGAACAGTCTGTAGTAATCTGTACTCCAACCATACTTCTGCTACTCGAAAAATTCTCAGAAAATTACAACGACCTAGAGAATTTGTATATCTATCACCTGCAAAAAATTCATATCAAAAGCACGTTCTAGTGAATTTTCAAATTTCCTGGACTGAGCGCAAAAGTTTCTTTTTTTGTACAGATTCAAGTCAACTATCATCCACACTATCCCAAAGGCTTTACTTGGCACTTTATTGAAACAAAAGCAATAAAACATGATCAATACAGTAGCATAATCATGTGAACATACAAAAACATTGGGTAAAAGTGTTGGGCTATCTCCCAACACGCGCTTTTCTTTAATGCCTTTTAGCTAGGAATGATGATTTCAATGATGCTCGCATAAAAGATAAGAATTGAAACACAAAGAGAGCATCATGAAGCATATGACTAGCACATTTAGGTCTAACCCACTTCCTATGCATAGGGATTTTGTGATCAAACAACTTATGAGAACAAGAATCAACTAGCATAGGAAGGCAAAACAAGTGCAACTTCAAAACAATCAACACATAGAGAAGAAACTTGATATTATTGAGATATGTAAGAGCATAAGTTCCTTCCTCATAATAATTTTCAGAAACATCATGAATGGATTCAACAATATAACTATCACATACAGCACTCTTTTCATGATGCACAAGCATAGAAGATTTATCACTCTTTATGGCATACATGTCATCATAATAATCATCATAGCTAGCAACTTTATTGTCATAGTCAATTGAAACCTCTTCCAAAATAGTGGATGTATCACTAAATAAAGTCATGACCTCTCCAAATCCACTTTTATCAATATTGTAATAAGATTCAACACCCTCCAAAATAGTGGGATCGCTACTACCTAGAGTTGACACTCTTCCAAACCCACTTTTATCAATGTAATCATCATAAATAGGAGGCATGCTATCATCATAATAAATTTTCTTATCGAAAGTAGAAGGAATCAAAGGATCATATTCATTAAACAAAGCATCCCCAAGCTTAGGACAAGCATTATTTCCAGCAAATAAATCTTCAAACATATCATACTCATTAAACATAGCATCCCCAAGCTTATGGTTTTGCATATCATCACAATCATTCTTATCAATAACATGAATGGCAGCAATAGTATAGCAAACATTATTATCATATTCTTCCAAGCAAGTGCTAAAAATATTTTCAAGATCATAAGGGATATCATTATCTTCCAGTCATAATCATTACAACTAGTAGTAGGTATCAGAAAATCATACTCAATATCATCATCCTCCATCGGTATATTTGATTCACTTTCATGAGGCACAATGGTGATAGGAGCAACAGTATTTGGGAGAGATACCTTTTTACCTTTATTCTTTCTTCTTTTCTTCTTCTTCACCACATCATGTGTGGGTTTAATTAATTTTTTCAAGCTTCTTGTTGAAGAGAATGATTGGATAGGAAGCTCCTCCTCGTTAGCTGATTCATCATAATAAACACTAGGAGGGTATTGGGAAATATTTTCCCTTTCATTAGTACTCTCTTCATATTCTATTTGTTTTCTTGTCTTTAGATAATTGGCAATATAAGGATTCTCAATGCAATTTACCGCAAAAAACATATACATTTATTCTAGATCAAAATCAAGAAATCTCTCGGGATTTGGAAAACCCTTAGTTATACGTTTCATTTCTTCATACCCCAAAAGAAGACTAAGATCTTTATGATGCTCAAGGGTAATCAAGTTATCACAATTTTTGGACACGGTTTGATCATGAAATAATTTGCATTGGAGATTTAAATGACCACATTCATTGCAAAGTTCACAAGGATGGCGAAAAAAATTACATCTTTCAGCACAATTATCTAGCCTCTCTTGCAACTTTTTCGTTTCTAAATATTTATGCTTCTTACAAAATCTATCTTCCCTTTTTGGTGTGCAATTGCACTCCCAATTCACTCCGCAAAAATTGACATGCTTATAAGAAACATTTTTGTCATGACTTGTGCAATCATCATTAGCATTTTGTATATTCAAAGAATTCATACTAACAATATTGCAATCATGCTCATCATTCAAATATTTTGTGCCAAACATTTTGTTGACTTCTTCTTCTAACAATTGAGCACAATTTTCCGATCCATCGTTTTCAAGAAAGATATTACAAAAATGGTCAATAATACGATGCAACCTCAATTCCATTTTTATGTAGTTTTCTTTTATAAACCAAACTAGTGATAAAACAAGAAACTAAAAGATTCAATTGCAAGATCTAAAGATATACCTTCAAGCACTCACCTCCTCGACAATGGCGCTAGAAAAGGGCTTAATGTCTACTACACAACTTTATTCTTGTAGACTCGTGTTGGGCCTCCAAGCGCAGAGTTTTGTAGGACAGTAGCAATTTCCCCTCAAGTAGATGACCTAAGGTTTACCAATATGTGGGAGGCGTAGGATGAAGATGGTCTCTCTCAGACAACCCTGCAACCAAATATAAGAAATCTCTTGTGTCCCCAACACACCCAATACAATGGCAAATTGTATAGGTGCACTAGTTCGGCAATGAGATGGTGATAAAAGTGTAATATGGTTGGTAGAAATATATTTTTATAATCTGAATAAATTAAAACAGCAAGGTAGCAATAGATAAAAGTGAGCACAAATGGTATTGCAATGCTTGAAAATGAGGCCTAGGTTCCGTACTTTTGCTAGTGCAATCTCTCAACAATGCTAATATAATTGGATCATATAACTATCCCTCATCGTGCAATGAAGAATCACTGCAAAGTTCTTATCTAGAGGAGAACATAAGAATAAATTGTTTGTAGGATACGAAACCACCTCAAAGCTATTATTCCCGTTTGATCTATTCAAGAGTCCGTACTAAAATAACACAAAGCTATTATTTCCATTCGAGCTATCCTAGAGTTCGTACTAAAATAACACCAAATAATTTCAGATCCATAATACTCAGTCCAACGCAAAGAACTTCAAAGAGTTCCCCAAGATTTCTACCGAAGAAACAAAGACAAGAACGTGCATAAATCCCTATGCATAGATTACCCCAATGTCACCTCAGGAATCCGCGAGTTGAGTGCCAAAACATATATCAAGTGAATCAATACGATACCCCATTGTCACCATGAGTATTCAATTGCAATACATATATAAGGTGTTCTCAAATCCATATAAGTATTCAATCTGATAAAACACAATCTCAAAGGGAAAACTCAATTCATCACAACAAGATAGAGAGGGGAAAACACCATATATTCCGACCATATTAACAAAGCCCACGATACATCAAGATCGTGACATCTCAAGAAAAAGAGAGAGAGAGAGAGAGAGAGAGAGAGAGAGAGAGAGATTAAACACATAGCTACTTTTACAAACCCTCAGCCCCGAGGGTGGACTACTCCCTCCTCATCGTGGTGGCCGCCGGGATGATGAAGATGGCCATCAAAGATGATTCCCCCCCTCCGGCAGGGTGCCGGAACGGGGTCTAGATTGGTTTTCGGTGGCTACAGGGCCTTGCGACGGTGGAACTTCTGACCTAGGGCTACCCCAAGGGTTTTGGAATATTTGTGAATTTATTGGGCGAAAAGTAGGTGCGGGAGGCCACCGAGGTGGGCACAACCCACCTGGGTGCGCCCTGTTGGGTTGTGCCCCCTCGGGGCACGCCCAGGTGCTGCTCTGGCCCATCCTGGGTGTTCTGGTCCATAAAAATTCTCCAAAAAATTTCGCGGTGTTTGAACTCCGTTTGATATTGATTTCCTGTGATGTAAAAGACAAGCAAAAAACAGCAACTAGCACTGGGCGCTGGGTCAATAGGTTAGTCCCAAAAAATGATATAAAGTTGTTATAAAATGATTGTAAACATCGAAGAATGATAATATATTAGCATGAATACTTCATAAATTATAGATACGTTGGAGATGTATCAAAGTTGGAGGACAAGCACGGAGCTGCTCTGGACGCCCTCGCCGCTGACTCTGCCGCTCAACTGAAGATGCTCACTGAAGACTTGGCTGCCGCATCCGCCGCCAAGGCTGATCTCAACCGGCAGGTGGCTAAGCTGAATAAGGATCTAGCCAGAGGCGCCAAGGAGGTGGAGGCACTCAAAGAAGGGGCGCGACATGTGGAGATCCACTTGGCTGATGTGCAGTCGCAGCTCTCCTCCAAGACCCAGAGCCTTGATGCTGCCAACGGCAACATCTCAGACATGAAGGCGAGGATCGGCACATTGGAGCGTTCGGTGGAGTCCCTTGAGTCCCGCCAGCAGTTGTTGTCCAAGGATTTACACACCGCCAAGCGTCTCAGACAGGATGCAGAGGACATGCTGAAGAATCAGGTCGATCTGGGTAACTTCTGGATCAAGAGCCTGATCGACATCGCCGAGCGCCTCGGTGCCCAAGCTGCGGCGATGGGCATGGACGGCCCAGTATTCTCAGCCAGCAAGCAGGAGGTCCCAAGCGTCAAGCTGGGACTCTTCTTCAACGAGCTCATCGAGAAGTTGGAGGTGCATGAAGAGGGGAGGGCCGAACGTTTTGCAATCGTGTCCCGGAAGCTTGCCCGCAACGCCCTGTTCATGGTCTTGAGCAACATCGCCTGCCGCCACCCAGACCTTGATCTTGACGAGGGTTCAAGAAGCCGCCAGTGGGTGCCGACGTCGCGGCCGCCAAAGAGAAAGCTGCGCCATGGGCCGACAGGGTTCTCCATGTTTGGACTGCTTCATCTGGCCATCAGGCCAAGTATCGGGCCACTATTGCATCTGCGTTGCCCTGTAATGAAACATGACATATATTTTGCTTTAGTCATTCTACCACTAGTGTTTGCACGAAACTGATATTCCTGGCTGGATTTTAAATGGGTGTTCATCCCTTTGAACCCTGTATGTTTGCGTTCGTATGATCGATCCCTATGTATGCTCTGGATGCCTACCGGTATCATATTGCCGCGATTGTCGTAAGGGTCCGGCCCTTATCAGTCATCTTGGCATGGATGCGTCCCGGCAGGTTTTTCCCAGGTAGTTCTTGATGCAGCCTCTCGTCCTGCGAGCAGGGCTCTGTACAAGACGATGGTGCGACCAAAGAAACTAGCCAAGGTTCCATCACATGAGGGTTTTCACGATACGAATGCTCACTAGAGTTAAGGGATAAACGGCTGCAAAAATCTAAAATGTATCAATGAGAAGTGATAGCGTAAACTTAGCTTTCGTTTTGAGCTTCTTTCTCTTCTGCCGGGCCGCGCGCGTCTGGTGCGCCCGCGGCACTTGGAGGAGAAAAAGGCAACCCGGTGGTTTCTTCGTTCCTGGCAGGGACCGATATGCATTTCTTGTGGCTGGCGGGCATCGGGGCATAGTGTCGGGCTTCTCTAGTCCTCCTCCCTTTTTCTCCTTTCCTTTTGAGTCAGTCCAGTGGCTGCCGTTGCATGGGCCATACCGATGCAGGTAGCCTTGACGAAGTACGCTTGCCGGGGCGTCTATCAACAGACTCATACCAGCGCTTTGCCCAGGATTACCCAAAATAGGGGAAATACTGGACCGAGCGTCACGCGGTAATCATCGACAACGACGATGCAGGGGCTAAAGCAATTCGACTGCTGACGAAGGGAAGGGACGGGAAGGAGGGAGCTCGCGCCCGCATGTCTCGTGCCCTTTCTCTGAATGGCGCCCGAATGGTGGGTACGCCGTACGGGCCACCGGGACGGGTCTATTGCCACCAGCGGCGATCTTCGCCGTAACCGTGGCTACGGCGAGGCATGGAGGCCAGTAATATAGTGCGGGGATGGCCCCACTTTGATTATGTGTCTTCGTGGGCGCCGCGACTGCCAGAGGCTTCAAGCGGCGACCATGGGCAAAGCACGCTGCACCCGCCTTCAGGTTCGTGCAAGGGAGCCCCCTACCTGGCGCGCCAAATATGTCACAGGAAACCACGACCACCTATGGGACCAGGAGGCCCCTTGCTGGTTCGGCAGGGGGACGTCGCGTTGCACAAGAGCAGACGAGCGTGGGGCAGCGTGACAGAGGTCATGCAGGCAATTTTACCCATGTTCGGGCCGCCGTGAGGCGTAAAACCCTACTCCTGCTTTGGTGGATTGATGGTGGAAAGGTGGTGGCGAAGCGTAGTACACTTGCCCGGCAGGGGTTGCCTCAAGACAGCAGCGACTACGTGCGTATGGGGGTGTTAGTTATCCAACCTTCTAACCTCTTCTACAGTTGCCATGGGCCTCCTTTTATAGATTAAGGGGTCACCACAATGGCAAAGTAGTCATTATGCACTGATAAGATAGCAAACAGTGCTATCATACCTAACTCTGCAAGCTGACAGGGCGCATTAAATGCACCGCTTCATGTCACATCGTTGGTTTCCCGACAAGGTTTGCCGGGCTATCTTGCCAGCTCACGCCTACTCGCCTGACACGTCGCAGGACAGGTGTCATATGTGGTTTTTTCCTGTAGAAAGAGGTCGCTATGTGGCGAATGGCTGCCACTTAGTCACTTTGCGGCTTGACACCGCACTGATTGACGACGTGGGTCATGGTGGATTGGTTGGTGAGATGGTTTTGCCTCCGTGAGCCCCGGCAGGCCCTACCGTGATGCCTTGGTCGTCTGCTTCTAAGTGTGGCCTCGCCCCTGTCCGGGCTCGCCTACCCGGCAAAGGAGGCCTTTCCTCTGATTTTGTCTTGCTTCTCTGGCTTGACCTCGATCTCTCTGATCTGCATGTTGATCCTTCGATGCTCTTGGTTCCTTGTACATCTTCGCTCGGTCTTGGCTTGTTTTCCCCGACACACTTCTAAAATCATTTTTTGAAAATATTTGCCTTTTCTTCGCCCCTCTTCTGTTCATCTTCTTTGTTTGCCTTTTGGGTTGTTCGGTTGCTAGATCTATTTGCCACCACCATGTCTGAAACTGGGGAGGTTATCATTGAAAATCTTGAGGAAAAACTCGAATCTTGCTCTTTGGATCATGAAACTGAAAAGCCTCCTAATTACAAAACAAAAATCTTTCGTGTAGGAGACTGTAATATTATTGGAAAGAGTGTCATCCAAGAATTCTTTGATTGTACGGGATCCATGTATATTAATAAAAGATCTATTCTTCTTGAGAGAAATTGTTATGCTGATGCTATTGTTATGCTTGTTGAGAAATTAGAAAGAAAATTTGTGCATCTTCATCCTGCTATGCAAAAAGTGTTTTATGAACTTCCTAATATCAATCATCCAATAGCTAAAAAGATTGCCACTATTATCCTTATGCGTGAATTTGATTTTATAATACAAGAAGCTAGGGATATTTTTGCTTTCTATAAAAAGGATGTTGAACACCCTCCAATTATAAATATCCTCCATGATAAAGAAATATGTGTAGTTTGGAATCTAGGGACTATCAATCTTATAGTGAAAATATTAGGAGAGTTCCCCGAGATATCTCAATCTTTGTATCTTGAGGTTTTTGAGGAGTTTGATTGGATAGCTAGGGGAATTTATGTAGGATTTAATAGAGACTGGTTGAATAAAATGATGAAGGAACCCGTTAGAAACGAGCTATTTTATATGATGATATATATGGTGATGATCCCGACTATGGGTTTATGAATGTTAAACTTACCAATCAAAGTCCCTTTCATGATTTAAGTTCATCTTCTAGAAGGGAAATAAAGGAAAGGATAGAATTTCTAAGACGAGTTTTGGAACACTTGATGAGAAAATAATTGCATACCGAAGATGCGAATACCTAGATCTATTCGTGTTTTCTGCCTAGCTAGGGGCGTTAAACGATAGCGCTTGTTGGGAGGCAACCCAATTTTATTTTTATTTTTTATTTTTAGGTTTTGTTTTGCAATAAATATTTCATCTAGCCTCTGGTTAGATTTGGTTTTGTGTTTTAATTAGTGTTTGTGCCAAGTAAGACCTTTGGGATAGCTTATGGTGATAGTTGTGTTGATCTTGCTGAGAAACAGAAACTTTTGCGACCAGGAAAGTAATTTTCATAATTCACATAAGCGTGATTTTGATCTGATTCTTTTTGCACTGTATTGGTACAAAAATTTCTTAGGCTGTCCTAATTTTTCAGAATTGTTGGAGTTACAGAAGTATTCAAGAGTTACAGATTGCTACAGACTGTTTTGTTTTTGACAAATTATGTTTTCTATGTGTTGTTTGCTTATTTTGATGAATCTATGGCTAGTATCTGGGGGTATGAACCATGGAAAAGTTGGAATACAGTAGATATTACACCAATATAATTAAAGAATGAGTTCACAACAGTACCAAAAGTGGTGATTTATTTTCTTATACTACCAGAGCCTATGAGATTTTCTGTTGAGTTTTGTGTTGTGAAGTTTTCAAGTTATGGGTAAGGATTTGATGGACTATGGAATAAGGAGTGGCAAGAGCCTAAGCTTGGGGATGCCCAAGGCACCCCAAGGTAATATTCAAGGACAGCCAAGAGCCTAAGCTTGGGGATGCCCTGAAGGCATCCCTCTTTAAATCTTCGCTCATCGATAACTTTACTTGAGACTATATTTTTATTCACCACATGATATGTGTTTTGCTTGGAGCGTCTTGTATGATTTGAGTATTTGCTTTTTAGTTTGCCACAGTCATCCTTGCTGTACACACCTTTTGAGAGAGACACGCATGAATTGTGATTTATTAGAATACTATATGTGCTCCACTTATATTTTTTGAGCTAGGCAATATTGCTCTAGTACTTCACTTATATCTTTTTACAGCACGACAGTGGTTTTATTTTATAGAAATTTATGAATCCTCGTACTTCACTTATATTATTTTGAGAGTCTCTAAACAACATGGTAATTTTCTTTGGTTATAAAATTAGTCCTAATATGATAGGCATACAAGATGGATATAATAAAAACTTTCATATAAAGTGCATTGAATACTATGAGAAGTTTGATTCCTTATGATTGTTTTGAGATATGAAGATGGTGATATTAGAGTCATGCTAGTGAGTAGTTGTGAATTTGAGAAATACTTGTGTTGAGGTTTGTGAGTCCCGTAGCATGCACGTATGGTGAACCATTATGTAACGAAGTTGGAGCATGAGACATTTTTTGATTGTCTTCCTTATGAGTGGCGGTCGGGGACGAGCAATGGTCTTTTCATACCAATCTATCCCCCTAGGAGCATGCACGTAGTACTTTGTTTCGATGACTAATAGATTTTTGCAATAAGTATGTGAGTTCTTTATGACTAATGTTGAGTCCATAGATTATACGCACTCTCACCATTCCACCATTCCTAGCCTCTCTAGTGCCGCGCAACTTTCGCCGGTACCATAAACCCACCATATACCTTCCTCAAAACAGCCACCATACCTACCTATTATGGCATTTCCATAGCCATTCCGAGATATATTGCCATGCAACTTTCCACCATTCCGTTTTTTATGACACACATCATCATTGTCATATTGGTTTGCATGATCATGTAGTTGACATCGTATTTGTGGCAAAGCCACTGTTCATCTTTTTTATACATGTCACTCTTGATTCATTGCACATCCCGGTACACCGCCGGAGGCATTCACATAGTCATATTTTGTTCTAGTATCGATTTGTAATTTTTGAGTTGTAAGTAAATAAAAGTGTGATGATCTTCATTATTAGCATTGTCCTATGAGAGGAAATAAAATAAAAGAGAGAAAAGGCCGAAAATAGAGAAGGCCCAAAAAAAAGAGAAAAGAGAAAAAGAGAAAAAGAGAGAAGGGACAATGTTACTGTCCTTTTACCACACTTGTGCTTCAAAGTAGCACCATGATCTTCATGATAGAGAGTCCGGATATTAGCTTTCTTGCGGCAAAAGAAGGGCACCAACCGCCTTACGGGGTGACCACAAGGGTCTGGGGCGTGCCCTACTGATACGTCTCCAATGTATCTATACTTTTTTTATTGTTCCATGCTATTATGTTATCTGTTTTGGATGTTTTATAAGCATTAATATGCTATTTTATATTATTTTTGGGACTAACCTATTAACCTAGAGTCCAGTGCCAGTTTCTGTTTTTCCTTGTTTTAGAGTTTCGCAGAAAAGGAATACCAAATGGAGTCCAAACGGAATGAAACTTTAGCGATGATTTTTCTTGGACCAGAAGACATCCAAAGGACTTGGAGTGAACGTCAGAGAAGCCACGAGGCGGCCACAAGGATGGAGGGCGCCCCCACCCTTGTGGGCCCCTCGTGACTCCACCAACCTATTTCTTCCGCCTATATATTCTCATATACCCAAAACCAACAGAGAGAGCCACGAAAACACTTTTCCACCACCGCAACCTTCTGTACCCATGAGATCCCATCTAGGGGCCTTTTTCGGCGTCTTGCCGGAGGGGGATTCAATAATGGAGGTCTTCTACATCAACACCATTGCCCTTCCGATGAAGCGTGAGTAGTTTACCACATACCTACGGGTCCATAGCTAGTAGCCAGATGGCTTCTTCACTCTCTTTGATTCTCAATACCATGTTCTCCTTGATGTTCTTGGAGATCTATTCAATGTAATACTTTTTTTGCGGTGTGTTTGCCGAGATCCGCTGAATTGTGGATTTATGATCATCTTATCTATGAATATTATTTGAATCTCCTCTGAATTCTTATATGCATGATTTGATATCTTTGCAAGTCTCTTCAAACTATCGATTTGGTTTGGCCAACTAGATTGGTTTTTCTTGCAATGGGAGAAGTTCTTAGCTTTGGGTTCAATCTTGTGGTGTCCTTTCCCAGTGACAGTAGGAGCAGCAAGGCATGTATTGTATTGTTTCCATCAAGGATAAAAAGATGGGGTTTACATCATATTGCTTGAGTTTATTCCTCTACATCATGTCATCTTACTTAATGCATTACTCTGTTCTTCATGAACTTAATACTCTAGATGCAGGCAAGAGTCGGTCGATGTGTGGAGTAATAGTAGTAGATGCAGGATGTGATGCCTATATTCATGATCATTGCCTTAGATATCGTCAAAACTTTGCGCTTTTCTATCAATTGCTCGACAGTAATTTGTTCACCCACCATAATATTTCCTATCTTGAGAGAAGCCTCTAGTGAAACCTATGGCCCCTGGGTCTATTTTCCATCATATAAGTTTCCCATCTACAATATTAGTTTCCTATTTACTTCCTTTGCAATCTTTTTTACTTTTCGATATATAAACCAAAAATACCAAAAATATTTACTTTACTGTTTATCTATATCTATCAGATCTCGCTTTTGCAAATAACCGTGAAGGGATTGACAACCCCTTTATCGCGTTGGGTGCAAATTTTTGATTGTTTGTTGATAGGTCTCCAATGTATCTATAATTTTTTATTGTTCCATGCTATCATATTATCTGTTTTGGATGTTTAATGGGCTTTATTATACACTTTTATATTATTTTTGGGACTAACCTACTAACCAAAGGCCCAGTGCAAATTGTTGTTTTTTTGCCTATTTCAGTGTTTCGCAGAAAAGGAATATCAAACGGAATCCAAACGGAATGAAACCTTCGGGAGAGTTGTTTTTGGAACAAACGTGATCCAGGAGACTTGGAGTGGACGTCAAGGAAGCAACGAGGCGGCCACCAGGCAGGGAGGCGCGCCCAGGGGGAGTAGGCGCCCCCACCCTCGTGAGCCCCTCGCGGCTCCACTAACCTACTTCTTTTGCCTATATATACTCATATACCCCAAAAACATCCGAGAGCACCAGGAAACCCTATTTCCACCGCCGCAAACCTTCTGTACCCGTGAGATCCCATCTTGGGGCCTTTTCCGGGGCTCCTCCGGAGGGGGAATCAATCACAGAGGGCTTCTACATCAACACCATGGCATCTCCGATGATGTGTGAGTAGTTTACCACAGACCTTCGGGTCCATAGTTATTAGCTAGATGGCTCCTTCTCTCTCTTTGGATCTCAATATAAAGTTCTCCTCGATTCTATTGGAGATCTATTCGATGTAATTCTTTTTGCGGTGTGTTTGTCGAGATCCAATGAATTGTGGGTTTATGATCAAGATTATCTATGAACAATATTTGGTTCTTCTCCGAATTCTTATATGTATGATTTAATATCTTTGCAAGTCTCTTCGAATTATTAGTTTGGTTTGGCCTACTAGATTGATCTTTCTTGCAATGGGAGAAGTGCTTAGCTTTGGGTTCAGTCTTGCGATGTCCTTTCCCAGTGACAGCAGGGGCAGCAAGGCACGTACTGTATTGTTGCCATCGAGGATAAAAATATGGGGTTTATGTCATATTGCTTGAGTTTATCCCTCTACACCATGTCATCTTGCCTAATGCGTTACTCTGTTCTTATGAACTTAATACTCTAGATGCATGCTGGATAGCGGTCAATGTGTGGAGTAATAGTAGTAGATGCAGAATCGTTTCAGTCTACTTGACACGGACGTGATGCCTATATACATGATCATTCCTAGATATTCTCATAACTATGCACTTATCTATCAATTGCTCGACAGTAATTTGTTCACCCACCGTAAAATATGCTATCTTGAGAGAAGCCACTAGTGAAACCTATGGCCCCCGGGTCTATTTTCCATCATATAAGTTTCTGATCTATTTTATTTTGCAATCTTTACATTCCAATCTATATCATAAAAATACCAAAAATATTTTCCTTTTTATCTCTATTAGATTTCACTTTTGCAAGTGGCCGTGAATGGATTGACAACCCCTTTATCATGTTGGTTGCAAGGTTCTAATTTGTTTGTGTAGGTACGAGGCGATTTGCGTGTATCCTCCTACTGGATTGATACCTTGGTTCTCAAAAACTGAGGGAAATACTTATGCTACTTTGCTGCATCACCCTTTCCTCTTCAACGGAAAACCAACACATGCTCAAGAGGTAGCAAGAAGGATTTCTGGCGCCGTTGCCGGGGAGGTGTACACCAAGTCAAGTCGAGACATACCAATTACCCATCTCAAACTCTTATCCCTCGCATTACATTATTTTCCATTTGCCTCTTGTTTTCCTCTCCCCCACTTCTAAAACGATTTTCAAAAACCTTTGCTTTTCTTCGCCTTCTTCCCGTATGTCTTTTTGTGCCTTCTATTTGCTTGCATCTTTGCTTGCTAAAAATCTATTGACATGGATCCACTTAAAGTGTTCTACTTGGATCATCTTCGATCCTTATGCGCTCATGCTGAAACCCCAACTAGCCTAGTTGATGGGAAATCTTTAGATGAGCATGCTCATTTTGTGCGTCACCGTTTGTCTTAAAAAGGGAGATTCTTATGGGATCAAATAAACAGATTGCGGTGTTATGCTTGGAATCTTTGTGAAATTTATGATTTTACTTGTTGCTCTAAGAACCCTAAAAAACACCTCCCCTACCTATGTGAGTTTAATGATAATGAAATCTTATCTTCTTATGCAAAGGGTGTTTATAATTACTACGATATCGAACAAACTGAAGAATTTGCTGCTTTTAAGGGTGCTTATGAAGTTGCTTCTTTGATTGAAAAGTATGATATTACTCTCTACGAATCTGAAAATTTTGACATACTTAAATATTGCTATGAAAACTATGCTCATAATGCCTATGTCAAAGAATTTATTGAAAGAATGACCGTTGCTTCTGAAGAGAATAATGATATGCATGAATCTATAGATAATTATGATTCCGATGATTTGATTGAAATATCCCATGATGAACATGATGCTTGCTATTCTTGTGGCCATAATGCCAATATTTATGAAGATGAATTTGTTATAGTTCCTTATGTTAAACATGAGATCATTGCTATTGAACCCATACTTGGTAGTTCCTTCGATGAAAAGCATGATTGCAATGATTTTTCTATAAATTCTCTTGATGTCAATTGTGCTAATAATATGCAAAACCCTAAGCTTGGGGATGCTAGTGTTGCTATGTCTACTACTTGTTGCAATGATCATGATTGGGGCGATTCTTCTTATGATCTAGAAAATTTATTTAAGCCCCGTGATGAATATGAGATTGATAATA
This sequence comes from Aegilops longissima, assembly GCA_021605205.1. Lineage (NCBI taxonomy): Eukaryota > Viridiplantae > Streptophyta > Magnoliopsida > Poales > Poaceae > Aegilops > Aegilops longissima. The sequence continues at coordinate 163,858,074 of CM038681.1, read as the reverse complement.
ATGTTTGCAATAATATTGAAAGTGGGTTTTTAAGAGTGTCAACTTTAGATCCCACATTTTTGGAGAACGTTCAATCTTACGGTATTTTTGATAAAAGTGGGTTTGGGGAGGTCATGACTTTAGTTAATGATATTCCCACTATTTTGGAAGAGTGTCAACTTTGCATTCATGTTGATCATGTAGAGAAAATTTTATGTGATAGATATATTGTTGAATTTTTATATGATCCCACATGTAATTATTATGAGAGAGGAAAATATTGTTGTAGAAATTTTCATGTTACAAAATTACCTCTCGTTATGTTGAGATTGCTATTGTTTCTTTCTTCTTCCTTGCATATGGTAGTTTTTGCTTGCCTTGATAATTTGTTTGCTTATAAAATGCATATGCATAGGAAGTATGTTAGACTTAAGTGTGTTTGTCACATGTTTTATGATGCTCTGTTTGTGCTTCAATCCTTGTCTTTCATGTGAGCATCATTGAAATCTCAGTGCCTAGCTAAAAAGGCTTTAAAGAAAAGCGCTTGTTGGGAGGCAACCCAATTTTATTTTTGTGTTTTTTTTTTGCTTTTTATTTCGGTTTAGTAATAAATAATTGATCTAGCCTCTACTTAGATGTGGTTTTATGTTTTAATTAGTGTTTGTGCCAAGTAAAACCTATAGGATCTTCTTGGATGATAGTTATTTGATCTTTCTGAAAAAGTCAGAAACTTTCTGCTCAAGAAAACAATTGTTAAAAATCACCAGAACATGATAAAATACTGATTGCAATTGCAGTAGATCAATAAACAAATTATTTAGGTCTTCTTATTTTGGTAGAAGTTTTGATTTAAATAAAGTTTGCGTTTGATACAGATTACTACAGACTGTTCTGTTTTTGACAGATTCTATTTTTCGTGTGTTGTTTGCTTATTTTGATGAATCTATGGCTAGTATCGGGGGGTATGAACCATAGAGAAGTTGGAATACAGTAGGTTTAACACCAATTTAAATAAAGAATGAGTTCATTACAGTACCTTAAAGTGGTGGTTTGTTTTATTTTGCTAACGGAGATCATGAGATTTTCTGTTGAGTTTTGTGTTGTGAAGTTTTCAAGTTTTGGGTAAAGATTTGATGGATTATGGAATAAGGAGTGCCAAGAGCCTAAGCTTGGGGATGACCAAGGCACCCCAAGGTAAAATTCAAGGACAACCAAAAGCCTAAGCTTGGGGATGCCCCGGAAGGCATCCCCTCTTTCGTTCTCGTCCATCGGTAACTTTACTTGATGCTATATTTTTATTCACCACATGATATGTGTTTTGCTTGGAGCGTCTTGTATGATTTGAGTCTTTGCTTTTCAGTTTACCACAATTATCCTTGCTGTACACACCTTTTGGGAGAGACACACATGAATCGGAATTTATTAGAATACTCTATGTGCTTCAATTATATCTTTTGAGCTAGATAATTTTGCTCTAGTGCTTCACTTATATCTTTTTAGAGCACGGTGGTGGTTCTATTTTATAGAAATTATTGATCTCTCATGCTTCACTTAAATTATTTTGAGAGTCCTTTAGAACAGCATGGTAATTTTCTTTGGCTATAAAATTAGTCCTAATATGATAGGCATCCAAGATGGATATAATAAAAAATTTCATATAGAGTGCATTGAATACTATGATAAGTTTGATACTTGATGATTGTTTTGAGATATGAAGGTGGTGATATTAAAGTTGTGCTAGTTGAGTAATTGTGAATTTGAGAAATACTTGTGTTGAAGTTTGCAAGTCCCGTAGCATGCACGTATGGTAACCGTTGTGTAACAAATTTGAAACATGAGGTGTTCTTTGATTTTCATCCTTATGAGTGGCGATCGGGGACGAGCGATGGTCTTTTCCTACCAATCTATCTCCCTAGGAGCATGCGTGTAGTGCTTGGTTTTTGATGACTTGTAGATTTTTGCAATAAGTATGTGAGTTCTTTATGACTAATGTTGAGTCCATGGATCATACGCACTCTCACCCTTCCATCATTGCTAGCCTCTTCGGTACCATGCATTGCCCTTTCTCACCTTGAGAGTTGGTGCAAACTTCACCGGTGCATCCAACCCTCGTGATATGATACGCTCTATCACACATAAACCTCCTTATATCTTCCTCAAAACAGCCACCATACCTACCTATTATGGCATTTCCATAGCCATCCCGAGATATATTTCCATGCAAGTTTCCACCGTTTCATTTATTATGACACGCTTCATCATTGTCATATTGCCTTGCATGATCACATAGTTGACATAGTATTTGTGGCAAAGCCACCATGCATAATTCATCATACATGTCACTCTTGATTCATTGCCCATCCCGGTACACCGCCGAAGACATCCATGTAGAGTCATATTTTGTTCTAACTATAGAGTTGTAATCTTTTGAGTTGTAAATTAATAGAAGTGTGATGATCATCATTATCAGAGCATTGTCCCAAAAAAAAGAGAAAGGCAAAAAAAGGCCCCCAAAAAAGGGACAATGTTACTATCCTTTTCCACACTTGTGCTTCAAAGTAGCACAATGATCTTCATGATAGAGAGTCTCTTATTTTGTCACTTTCATATACTAGTGGGATTTTTTTCATTATAAGAACTTGGCTTGTATATTCCAACGATGGGCTTCCTCAAATTCCCTAGGTCTTCGTGAGCAAGCAAGTTGGATGCACACCCACTTAGTTTCTTTTGTTGAGCTTTCATAAATTTATAGCTCTAGTGCATCCATTGCATGGAAATCCCTACTCCTTGCATTGACATCAATTGATGGGCATCTCCCTAGCCCGTTGATTAGCCGCGTCAATGTGAGACTTTCTCATTTTTTGTCTTCTCCACATAACCCCCATCACTATATTCTATTCCACCCATAGTGCTATATCCATGGCTCACGCTCATGTATTGCATGAAGGTTGAAAAAGTTTGAGATTACTAAAGTATGAAACAATTGCTTGGCTTGTCATCGGGGTTGTGCATGATGAGAGCATTCTTGTGTGATGAAAATGGAGCATGACCAAACTATATGATTTTGTAGGGATGAACATTCTTTGGCCATGTTATTTTGAGAAGACATAATTGCTTAGTTAGTATGCTTGAAGTATTATCATTTTTATGTCAATATTAAACTTTTATCTTGAATCTTTTGGATCTGGACATTCATGCCACAATAAAGAAAATTACATTGAAGATTATGTTAGGAAGCATTCCACATCAAAAATTCTGTTTTTATCATTTACCTACTCGAGGACGAGCAGGAATTAAGCTTGGGGATGCTTGATACGTCTCCAACGTATCTATTATTTTTTATTGTTCCATGCTATTATATTATCTGTTTTGGATGTTCAATGAGATTTATTATACACTTTATATTATTTTTGGGACTAACCTACTAACCAAAGGCCTAGTGCTAATTGCTATTTTTTTTGCCTATTTAAGTGTTTCGCAGAAAAGGAATATCAAACGGAATCCAAATGGAATGAAACCTTCGGGAGAGTTATTTTTGGAACAAACGTGATCCAGGAGACTTGGAGTGGACGTCAAGGAAGCAACGAGGCGGCCACGAGGCAGGGAGGTGCGCCCAGGGGGAGTAGGCGCCCCCCCCCCACCCTCGTGAGCCTCTCGTGGCTCCACCGACCTACTTCTTTTGCCTATATATACTCATATACCCCGAAAACATCCGAGAGCACCACGAAACCCTATTTCCACCACCGCAAGCTTCTGTACCCGTGAGATCCCATCTTGGGGCCTTTTCCGGTGCTTCGCCGGAGGGGGAATCGATCATGGAGGGCTTCTACATCAACACCATGGCCTCTCCGATGATGTGTGAGTAGTTTACCATAGACCTTCGGGTCTATAGTTATTAGCTAGATGGCTTCTTATCCCTCTTTGGATCTCAATACAAAGTTCTCCTCGATTCTCTTGGAGATCTATTCGATGTAATTCTTTTTGCGTGTGTTTGTCGAGATCCGATGAATTGTGGGTTTATGATCAAGATTAGCTATGAACAATATTTGGTTCTTCTCTGAATTCTTATATGTATGATTTAATATCTTTGCAAGTCTCTTCGAATTATCAGTTTGGTTTGGCCTACCAGATTGATCTTTCTTGCAATGGGAGAAGTGCTTAGCTTTGGGTTCAATCTTGCGGTGTCCTTTCCCAGTGACAACAGGGGCAGCAAGGCAATTATTGTATTGTTGCCATCGTGGATAAAAAGATGGGGTTTATGTGGCACCCCGGCTCAGAGAAAACCGGAACGCCCCGTATTCCAGCCCAGAGATCGAGGAGAAGTCTTCTGGAATACGACACTGCTTAGCATAGAACAAACCAACTTACTATTATTACACAAATATGAATACATGGTTACAATGTATAACATTGGGACGGCGACACTACGCCATCCTTAGTTGCTTTATGCAAGCAGTAGAACAACTCGAAGCAGCGGAAAAACTTCTAGCAGCGGAACAACGACAACAGTTGTGAACTCCACCCCGCAGGGACTCTGGCTGGAACGCTTATCCTAGATTGCGAACACAGGAACAACACCAAACAAGCAAGCAATCCAGGCACGACCTGCAAGCTGGCATGACACGCCAGGTCAGTACATTGAATGTACTTGCAAGCTCGCAATAACCAGAAGCATTCAAGACAAACATCAGCATGCCATTTACAGGTTAAGCTGGAATTAACATGAGATCATCAGAATAACATGGCATGAACAACATGAACATGATACAGGTAGAACAACATGAGCATGGCATGAACATATAGATCTGACGCTACTAGCATGCAACATGATGACACTATATGCACTATTTATTCTGCTCAGCTTACTACGTAACCATCACATGCATCACTTACCAACCTCGGACGTCACACGATTATCTTAGGATCAAATCAAGCTTGGTATAAACAATACCGTAGTAATCATTAAATGACCACAAGGAGCTTGATCTTTACCCATGATTCTCGCACAACATCACGAATATCCAACAACTTAGTATCCTCGATACCATGGTGATCATTCCGGCGATCACAACCATGACCAACACTTGGTCTCAAACGGTGATCTTTCCGGCGATCACAACCAACTTATCTCATCATCGAACCGGGGTTGTCATTAATCAAGATATTATTAATACTGTTGACTCACGGTGTGACAGACAAGAACCGGGCCCTTATCCTCGGGCGCGACTATCGATAGATTTAATATACATTCTGCAGAGGTTAGTACACTGTACCCACACTATGGAACCCATGGCCTCACACTCCCATTCGGGTGGACCAATGACGTTTCGACAAAACCGATCTACTGCCATGACACTCTTCCGGCCACTCCGACCAACCCCCCTTTTGGGCTAAGTCATGGGTGGCCCCGTGTCTACCAAAGACACAACGACCATCGTCATGGCCCGTCCCAAACAGGGACAAAAGCGCTTATCATCCAATCTACGGGCACACAAGGTTATGTCCACCTACCTGATCAGGGTAAGCACGCCCATAACCTTCCCTAGTTGGAGGCACCAGCGAGAGGCACGACAATAGACCCAGTTAGGACCTTCCCATACCGGCAAGTGTGGTTGCACTGGTCAGCTCGATATGGTGGCACCATGACTCAGCCAATAGTTGTTTAAGTTCAATTTAATCCGGTTAAACTTGAATGCAAATATGCCGAGCCATGATAAAATAACATGATGCAATTGCAAAGCATGAGCATGATATCAACATAAGCATGAGAGTATGACATAACTATCCACTATATCAACAATGAATCATATCCAACTGAGCATGGCATGAACTCACAAGTACATACTTCTCAGAAACATAGCATGACCACTAGCATCAACAATAAATATCATGCAAGAACATAACAACAATGCAAGCATTTAACCAACAGGATGCAATGAAACATGCATAACAACGGCACTCGGAACAGACGATAATCATGCACCAAAGACCATTACCGACATCAACATATACTACTAGCAAGCATAAGCATATGAAAGTAATACTGGCAACTAGCAGGGCATGATAACCAGGTGCATAACAACATAGCAAGAAAGTAAGCACTAACCCAGAAGCAACAACGATATCCATATTTTAAACAAGCAAACATTTAATAAATATTCAAGTTGAAAATCTTGGCTACTGCATGACTATCATGCAAGTGGGTATTGTGGCTTGCCTGGGGGTGAAGAAGGCACCGGGAAGGAGTGCGGTGAAGCCGCGAAAAGATTTACCGGAAACAGTTCTCTCCCGGAGGGGCTGTTTAAGCATAAGGGCAAAATGGTCATTTTCACAGTGTCAACCATAGTGAAAATGAAACCAACAGAACGGGTTCGACGAAACGAAGACGTGGGCTTTGGAATCACCTCATTTGGAGTTGTGGTTAAAAAGATATGAATGGTTGAAGTTCAGGGACTTTTCTGCAAAAATATCATCACAAACAAGTCCCTGAGTGGATAAGACAGAGGTGCAAAGTTAGAAATACGCTTTCTGATTAAGAAAACGCATTCTGGGCTGAAACAGAGAGGAAATACGCTTCTTCTAAAAGAAACCATACTCAGGGGAAAATACGCTTTCTTTACGCGAAAACGTACTGGAGTGTTTTACGCCTCCACTTAAACACGTGGCAGAGGCGGGGCAGGGGCTTGAGCAGCTGACGTGCGGGTCCCACGGGTGGGGCCCGTCACTTATCCAGGTCAGCGTGGCGGGGCCGGGCTCTGGGTCGATGACGCGTGGGGCCTGCCGCATCTTCTCTCTCCTCCCACGCCTCCTTCTTCTTCCCCCTGTGTCTGCTCCTCCTCTCCTCGACAGGACGCAGGGCAGGGGCGCTACCGTCGCCAGGCACGGCGGCTCCGACCATCTCCGGCCAAGGGAAAGCCACCGGGGAGCGCGGCGCGGCCCACCGCATCCATCCAGAGAGGAAACGAGCGCCGGGGAGAAGCGGGATGGCGGTGAGGGGTTGCAGCGGCCGAGGGCAGAGGCGGCGGCCCACCTTGGGAGCCGTGGCCACATGCACTCCGGTGACGAACGAATGGGTTGGGGAGGCTCTACGGGGCACGGAGGAGCCGATGGTGGTGGTGGAACGGAGGGAACGGGCTTGGTTCGGCGGAATCAAAGCGGACAGAGACGGCAGCCATGGCGGCGATGGTGGACACAGAGAGCTCCTCGAGCTCGTTTGAGAGGCTGGGCGGGACCGGAGGAGAGTTGTGAGGCTGGTGGTGAGCTCGGAGGCGCTCGGGGTGGGCTTATATAGCCGCGGGGCGAGGTGCCGCGCTGTCATCGCCGCGGACGCGTGGCCGGCGCCACGGACGCGTGTGCGCGCGCATGAGCTCGGGGAAGGCGACGGGGAAGTGAGAAGGAGTAGACGACGCCGGAGAGCAGAGGAAGAAGCCAAGCACCATTAAAACATGTCGGGGCACTGTGCTCCCGTGGGCGTTCGGCGGCGAGCGTCGGTGGGCGTCGGTGAGGAAACGGACGGAGGGGGAGAGGGGTCCAGGGGAACGGCGACGACGCGGGCCAGCTGCTGGACACGCTCACGCACGTGAAGGCGACGAAAGGAGGAGGGGGTCCAGCACAAATAGTCACTGGACGCGGCCACTACACACAGAGCGCGTGCACAAGCACGCCATTGTCGCAGTCACCGCGTGCACTGGCATGTAGCGGGGGAGAGAGGCTAGAACTTGTTTTCTAATGGTAAGTCCTTCCAGGGGAGGTTACAACTGAGGTGGTAGAACGATGAAAAGAGCTCTGGTTGAATGGTAATTAACCTCTGAAGTTTACTGCAGTAAACTTGGATGAGAACTGCTGATCAACAGGAATGAGTTTGGAAGCAATGGAGTTGTCTGGTAGGTCTAGGGTAAGAAGGACTTTCACCCTGGTAACTTGGAGAGGATTAGGATCAAGATTTAATGTAGTCGCTTAACAACCACATAAACTGGTCCAGAAACTAGATTAGGATGATGCACTCTAATGAAGCATCAACTTGAGCTCAAATTGGGCAAGGCATAGTCATTTGGTCCTATGAAGATGCTCAAAAAGTCTCATACCAATTGGCCTAGCCAAACTGGTACTTGCTTCACAAACATCTCCTCTGGACAGAAACTTGCAAAAATTCTAGAGGAATAGTGGCTTGATGAACCATGCCCAAAATGGGTGGAGGCAGATTATATGGATAATATAAGACCTAGAAAATTTGGCAGCCATAATGGAGCAATATAAAATATACTTACTTCACAAACTGAAATTTTGGACAGAATCAAAGAATTGAAGATGAGCTCACATGGAGGCATGACATGAGCTCTACTTTGGTGGAGGGCTATGATATGATGAAATGAGGGACCATGCAAAATGGCAACTCATTTGGATATGCCTAGCTTGCACCTCCTTCACAAAGCTTCTTTCTGGATAGAAACTTTGGAAAATCATAATTAAATAATTACTAGGCAAATGAGGTTGCATTTTGGCATGTGGCAATTATATGGACAGTAAAAGGTGTCCAAGGAGTTTGAGGTCAATTGCGAAAATGAAAATAGCACTTGCTTCACAATGTGCCATTTAGGGCAGAATAGGAAATGAATTATTTGAGCATGATGATAAACATGACAAATGAAATATTTTCCATATTTGATAAATATATGACCCAAACAATTCATGAGAATTATTTGGGAATTTTAGGAGTGATGGAAATAAAGGTTGCTTCACAACCTAGGGCAAATTGAGTTATTCCTTTAATAGAAAAGGAATATTCCCAATAAAAAGAATATTGGGCTAGGATGAAAATCACAGGGTCTAGGGAAGGATTTGGGTATGACAAGCCACTCTGGAAGCAAAGAAGAGTTCATCTTCTTCACTTTCCAGACCACAAAGCCACGGAAAAAGAAAACTCAAGCAAAAACCTCAGAAAAACAAAAGAAAAAGAAAGGGCCAAAATTCAGGCTGTCACAGTTTATATCATATTGCTTGAGTTTATCCCTCTACATCATGTCATCTTGCCTAATGCGTTACTCTGTTCTTATGAAGTCAATACTCTAGATGCATGTTGGATAGCGGTCGATGTGTGGAGTAATAGTAGTAGATGCAGAATCGTTTCGGTCTACATGACACGGACGTGATGCCTATATACATGATCATGCCTATATATTCTCATAACTATGCGCTTTTCTATCAATTGCTCGACAGTAATTTGTTCACCCGCCGTAAAATATGCTATCTTGAGAGAAGCCACTAGTGAAACCTATGGCCCCTGGGTCTATTTTCCATCATATAAGTTTCCGATCTATTTTATTTTGCAATCTTTACTTTCCAATCTATATCATAAAAATACCAAAAATATTTACCTTATTACCTCTATCATATCTCACTTTTGCAAGTGGCCGTAAAGGGATTGACAACCCCTTTATCGCGTTGGTTTCAAGGTTCTTATTTGTTTGTGTAGGTACGAGGCGATTTGCGTGTATCCTCCTACTGGATTGATACCTTGGTTCTCAAAATCTGAGGGAAATACTTACGCTACTTTGCTGCATCACCCTTTCCTCTTCAAGGGAAAACCAAAGCATGCTCAAGAGGTAGCAAGAAGGATTTCTGGCGCCGTTGCCGGGGAGGTGTACACCAAGTCAAGTCGAGACATTCCAAGTACCCATCTCAAACTCTTATCCCCCGCATTACATTATTTGCCATTTGCCTCTTGTTTTCCTCTCCCCCACTTCTAAAACGATTTTCAAAAACCTTCACTTTTTCTTCGCCTTCTTCCCGTATGTCTTTTTGTGCCTTCTATTTGCTTGCATCTTTGCTTGCTAACAATCTATTGATATGGATCCACTTAAAGTGTTCTACTTGGATCATCTTTGATCCTTATGCGCTCGTGCTGAAACCCCAACTAGCCTAATTGATGGAAAATCTTTAGATGAGCATGCTCATTTTGTGCGTCACCTTTTCTCTGAAAAAGGGAGATTCTTATGGGATCAAATAAAAAGATTGCTGTGTTATGCTTGGAATCTTTGTGAAATTTATGATTTTACTTGTTGCTCTAAGAACCCTAAAAAACACCTCCCCTACCTATGTGAGTTTAATGATAATGAAATCTTATCTTCTTATGCAAAGGGTGTTTATAGTTACTACGATATCGAACAAATTGAAGAATTTGTTGCTTTTAAGGGTGCTTATGAAGTTGCTTCTTTGATTGAAAAGTATGATATTACTCTCTATGAATCTGAAAATTTTTACATACTTAAATATTGCTATGAAAACTATGCTCATAATGCCTATGTCAAAGAATTTATTGAAAGAATGACCGTTGCTTCTGAAGAAAATAATGATATGCATGAATCTATAGATAATTATGATTTCGATGATTTGATTGAAATATCCCTTGATGAACATGATGCTTGCTATTCTTGTGGCCATAATGCCAATATTTATGAAGATGAATTTGCTATAGTTCCTTATGTTAAACATGAGATCGTTACTATTGCACCCATACTTGGTAGTTCCTTCGATGAAAAGCATGATTGCAATGATTTTCTTAAATTCTCTTGATGTCAATTCTGCTAATAATATGAAAAACCCTAAGCTTGGGGATGCTAGTGTTGCTATGTCTACTACTTGTTGCAATGATCATGATTGGGGCGATTCTTCTTATGATCTTGAAAATTTATTTAAGCCCCGTGATGAATATGAGATTGATAATAATGTTTGCAATAATATTGAAAGTGGGTTTGGAAGAGTGTCAACTTTAGATCCCACATATTTGGAGAATGTTCAATCTTATGGTATTTTTGATAAAAGTGGGTTTGGAGAGGTCATGACTTTAGTTAATGATATTCCCACTATTTTGGAAGAGTGTCAACTTTGCATGCATGTGGATCATGTAGAGAAAATTTATGTGATAGCTATATTGTTGAATTTGAATATGATCCCACATGTAATTATTATGAGAGAGGAAAATATTGTTGTAGAAATTTTCATGTTACAAAATTACCTCTCGTTATGTTGAGATTGCTATTGTTTCTTTCTTCTTCCTAGCATATGGTAGTTTTTGCTTGCCTTGATAATTTGTTTGCTTATCAAAAGCCTATGTATAGGAAGTATGTTAGACTTAAGTGTGTTTGTCACATGTTTTATGATGCTCTCTTTGTGCTTCAATCCTTGTCTTTCATGTGAGCATCATTGAAATCTCAATGCCTAGCTAAAAAGGCTTTAAAGAAAAGCGCTTGTTGGGAGGCAACCCAATTTATTTTCGTGTTTTTTTGCTTTTTATTTCTGTTTAGTAATAAATAATTGATCTAGACTCTTGTTAGATGTGGTTTTATGTTTTAGTTAGTGTTTGTGCCAAGTAAAACCTATAGGATCTTCTTGGGTGATAGTTATTTGATCTTGCTGAAAAAGTCAGAAACTTTCTGCTCACGAAAACAATTGTTAAAAATCACCAGAACATGATAAAATACTGATTCCAATTGCAATAGATCAATAAACATATTATTTAGGTCGCCGTATTTTGGTAGAATTTTTGAGTTAAAGAAAGTTTGCGTTTGATACAGATTACTACAGACTGTTCTGTTTTTGACTGATTCTGTTTTTCGTGTGTTGTTTGCTTATTTTGATGAATCTATGGCTAGAATCGGAGGATATGAACCATAGAGAAGTTGGAATACAGTAGGTTTAACACCAATTTAAATAAAATAATGAGTTCATTACAGTACCTTAAAGTGGTGGTTTGTTTTATTTCGCTAACGGAGCTCATGAGATTTTCTGTTGAGTTTTGTGTTGTGAAGTTTTCAAGTTTTGGATAAAGATTTGATGGATTATGGAATAACGAGTGCCAAGAGCCTAAGCTTGGGGATGCGCAAGGCACCCAAGATAAAATTCAAGGTCAACCAAAAGCCTAAGCTTGGGGATGACCTGGAAGGCATCCCCTCTTTCGTCCTCGTCCATCGGTAACTTTACTTGATGCTATATTTTTATTCACCACATGATATGTGTTTTGCTTGGAGCGTCTTGTATGATTTGAGTCTTTAATTTTTAGTTTACCACAATCACCCTTTCTGTACACACCTTTTGGGAAAGACACACATGAATCGGAATTTATTAGAATACTCTATGTGCTTCACTTATATCTTTTGAGCTAGATAATTTTGCTCTAGTGCTTCACTTATATCTTTGTAGAGCACGGTGGTGGTTCTATTTTATAGAAATTATTGATCTCTCATGCTTCACTTAAATTATTTTTAGAGTCCTTTATAACAACATAGTAATTTGCCTTGGCTATAAAATTAGTCCTAATATGATAGGCATCCAAGATGGATATAATAAAACCTTTCATATAGAGTGCATTGAATACTATGAGAAGTTTGATACTTGATGATTGTTTTGAGATATGAAGGTGGTGATATTAAAGTTGTGCTAGTTGAGTAATTGTGAATTTGAGAAATACTTTTGTTGAAGTTTGTAAGTCGCGTAGCATGCACGTATGGTAACCGTTGTGTAACAAATTTGAAACATGAGGTGTTCTTTGATTATCATCCTTATGAGTGGCGGTCGGGGACGAGCGATGGTCTTTTCCTACCAATCTTTCCCCCTAGGAGCATGCAGGTAGTGCTTGGTTTTTTATGACTTGTAGATTTTTGCAATAAGTATGTGAGTTCTTTATGACTAGTGTTGAGTCCATGGATCATACGCACTCTCACCCTTCCATAATTGCTAGCCTCTTCGGTACCGTGCATTGCCCTTTCTCACCTTGAGAGTTGGTGCAAACTTCGCCGGTGCATCCAACCCCCGTGATATGATACGCTCCATCACACATAAACCTCCTTATATCTTCCACAAAATAGCCACCATACCTACCTATTATGGCATTTCCATAGCCATTCCGAGATATATTGCCATGCAACTTTCCACCGTTTCATTTATTATGACACGCTTCATCATTGTCATATTGCCTTGCATGATCATGTAGTTGACATCGTATTTGTGGCAAAGCCACCATGCATAATTCATCATACATGTCACTCTTGATTCATTGCGCATCCCGGTACACCGCCGGAGGCATCCATGTAGAGTCATATTTTGTTCGAAGTATCGATTTGTAATCTTTTGAGTTGTAAATAAATAGAAGTTTGATGATCATCATTATTAGAGCATGGGGTTTATATCATATTGCTTGAGTTTATCCCTCTACATCATGTCATCTTGCCTAATGTGTTACTCTGTTCTTATGAACTTAATACTCTAGATGCATGCTGGATAGCGGTCGATGTGTGGAGTAATAGTAGTAGATGCAAAATCGTTTTGGTCTACTTGACACGGACGTGATTCCTATATACATGATCATGCCTAGATATTCTCATAACTATGCGCTTTTCTATCAATTGCTCGATAGTAATTTGTTCACCTGCCGTAAATTATGCTATCTTGAGAGAAGCCACTAGTGAAACCTATGGCCCCGGGTCTATTTTCCATCATATAAGTTTCTGATCTATTTTATTTTGCAATCTTTACTTTCCAATCTATATCATAAAAATACCAAAAATATTTACCTTATTATCTCTATCAGATCTCACTTTTGCAAGTGATCATGAAGGGATTGACAACCCCTTTATCGCGTTGGTTGGAAGGTTCTTATTTGTTTGTGCAGGTACGAGGCGATTTGCGTGTATCCTCCTACTGGATTGATACCTTGGTTCTCAGAAACTGAGGGAAATACTTACGCTACTTTGCTGCATCACCCTTTCCTCTTCAAGGGAAAACCAACGCATGTTCAAGAGGTAGCATTTGTGCAGGTATTCGGTGACTTGTTCGTTGTCTCCTACTGGATTGATACCTTGGTTTTCAAAACTGAGGAAAATCCTTACTCTACTTTGCTGCATCGCCCTTTTCTCTTCAAGGAAAAACCAACGCAATCTCAAGAGGTAGCACCTACCCCCTGGGGCGCGCCCCTCACCCTTGTGGGCCCCTCGACCATCGTCTCACGTTGATTCTTTTTCCCCAAAATCACATATATTCCAAAAAAATCTCCGTAAGTTTTTATCGCGTTTGGACTACATTTGATATGGATTTCCTGCGGAAAAAATGCAACAAATAGGAACCGGCACTGGGCACTGGATCAATATGTTAGTCCCAAAAATAGTATAAAAAGTGGCCAAAAGTATAAGAAATTTTATAATATTGGCATGTGATACGTCTCCAACGTATCTATAATTTTTTATTGTTCCATGCTGTTATATTATCATTCTTGGATGTTTTACAATCATTTTATATCACTTTTAGTACTAACCTACTGACATAGTGCCAAGTGCCAGTTGCTGTTTTTTGCATATTTTTTTACATCGCATGGAATCAATATCAAATGGAGTCCAAACGCAGCGAAACTTAATGTGGATTTTTTGGACCAGAAGACATCCAGTGGGCCGAAGAAGCACCTGGGGGGGGGGTGCTTCAAGGGGAGCACAACCCACCAGGGCACGCCTGGAGGCCTGGGCGCGCCCTGGTGGGTTGTGCCCACCTCGGTGGCCTCCCGAACCGCCTCTTTGCTCTATAAATACCCCAATATTCCAGAAACCCTAGGGGAGTCGACGAAAATCAATTCCAGCCGCCGCAAGTTCCAGAACCACCAGATCCAATCTAGACACCATCACGGAGGGGTTCATCATGTCCATTGGTGCCTCTCCGATGATGCGTGAGTAGTTCTTTGTAGACCTATGGGTCCGTAGTTAGTAGCTAGATGGCTTCCTCTCTCTGTTTTTATTCTCAATACAATGGTCTCTTGGAGATCCATATGATGTCACTCTTTTTGCGGTGTGTTTGTTGGGATCCGATGAACTTTGAGTTTATGATCAGATCTATCTTTTTATCCATGCAAGTTATCCGAGTCTTCTTTTGATCTCTTATATGCATGATTGCTTATAGCCTCGTATTTCTTCTCTGATATTTGGTTTTTTTTGGCCAACTTGATCTATTTATCTTGCAATGGGAAGAGGTGCTTTGTTATGGGTTCGATCTTATAGTGCTTGATCCCAGTGACAGAAGGGGAACCGACAAGTATGTATCATTGCTATTAAGAATAACAAGATGGGATCTATTTCTACATAAATAGATCTTGTCTACATCATGTCATCGTTCTTATTGCATTACTCCGTTTCTCCATGAACTTAATACACTAGATGCATGTTGGATAGTGGTCGATGTGTGGAGTAATAGTAGTAGATGCAGGTAGGAGTCGGTCTACTAATCTTGGACGTGATGCCTATATAATGATCATTGACTGGATATCTTCATGATTATTTGAAGTTCTATCAATTGCCCAACATTAATTCGTTTACCCACCGTTTGCTATTTTTTCTCGAGAGAAGCGAGTAGTGAAATCTACGGCCCCCGGGTCTCTTCTTTATTATATTTGCCTTCACGATCTATTTTTTTGCTTTTATTTTTAGATCTATTAAACCAAAAATACAAAAATACCTTGGTTCACTTTATTTTATTTGCGATCTATTTATCCAATCTATTATAAATTTGTCCCGTTCTTTTACCAATTTCTGGCGTAGTTACCCGAAAGGGATTGACAACCCCTTTAACACATCGGGTTGCGAGTGTTTGTTATTTGTGTGTAGGTGCCGTTCACATAGTGTTGCGTGGTTCTCCTACTGGTTTGATAACCTTGGTCTCATCACAGAGGGAAATACCTACTGTTGTTGTGCTGCATCATCCCTTCCTCTTTGGGGAAATACCGACGTAGTTCTAGCAGACATCAAAAGGAATTTCTGGCCACTACAAAAAAAAGACACATCCGTGACATTTTGGGCCGAACGATTTTTTTTCTATCATACATATGACACTTCTATGACGATAATTGTGACAAAACCCGGTATCATCATAGATGTGGTGGGCTCCTACTTCTATGACAAAAAATCATGACAGAAAATGGGCTTTTCGTCTGGGCGGGCCGGAGACGCAATCGCATGACATTCTTTGGGCCGCCCATGACGGAAAAACCATGGTAGAAGCGAGGCGAGGAAAATTTCGGGAGTTGCGGTTACGGTGGGAGGTCGGGGCCGAGCGATGCGCGCTTTCTCATACGTGCACGCGCTGTGTGCGCGGCGTTGGCTCTAATCAACCCGAAGCGAGGCGTTGGGATCTAACTGAACCCGAGCGATTGCACCGCAGCTACGCGTTCATCGAACCCGAGCGATCGATCGATGGCTGTTAACTAAACCAGATGGAGCGATTCCTTCGTTGCTGCTGCTGCTAACTGAAGCCAATCGATTGGATGAACAGTGAGCGTTGCGGAGGGGGGGGGGTTGGATGAACAGTGAGCGGTGGCGTTGCCTCTGGATGAACTGGAACCCGTGGTGTGGAGGGCTGGATGAACAGTAGACGGTGGAGGGGTGGTTGAACAGGACCCTATGGTGTGGAGGGCTGGATGAACAGTAGACGGTGGAGGGGTGCCCGTGGAGGGGTGGTTGAACAGTAGCCGGTGGAGTAGCGCGCGGTGGAGGCTGGATGAACAGGAGCCCGTGGAGGCTGGAGGAGGTCGACGGTAGCCCGTGGAGGCTGGAGGAGGTCGACGGTGGAGATGAACAGATCCCATGGAGTCCTGCTTTTGCGATGCGCCGCACCCTGCCGATGAACAGACCCCGCTTCGACCGTGAAGCCCAACACAGGTCCGTTTCGTCCGCTTTTGCGGTACGCCACACCCTCCCGATCAACAGACCCCGCTTCGACCGTAGGAGGTCCGCTTCTCCGCTTTACGAGGACGCCACACCCTCCCGATCAACAGGACCCGCTCGAACGTGGCGGTCGAACACAAGGCCGCTTCTCCGTTGTGCGGTACGCTAGGCCTCGTTTCCATCGCCTGTTCTGTCCAAGCCCGCCCGATGAACACGACCACGCATTCCGTTCTGACCCAGCCTGTTGGCTCCCACACGTTCCGTTGCCTCCCGATAAACACGACGCATTCCGTTGCCTCCCCATGAACACGACGCATTCCGTTGCCTCCCCATGAACACGACGACGACGCTGTTTCTCCGCTCCAAACCAGCCATGTACGTATGCGCGAGTAGGCGTTCGAGACCCTGCCCGTATGTACGTGCGCGGGTCAGATTTTCTTTCTTGCACCCTCGCCGTTGACGCAGTATGCGTGCGTGTACATGCTACGTGCGCGCGCTTCTACATCCACCAAGATATATATACGCATATCGCTCACGACCAGAATGACAACGCTACGTACGCTTCGACCAGGTGGGTCCCGACTGTCAGGCACTTCCTTGCCTGCGAAGATGTAGCTGGTGGGTCCCAACAGTCAGGGGGGCGAATTGTTTTATTTTTTTTGCCCGGATACACTTCCTTGCGTGCGAAGATGTAGCTAGTGGGTCCCAGCAGTCAGGGGGGCGAATCGTTTTTTTTGCTCGGATGCACTTCGTTGCGTGTGAAGGTGTAGCTGGTGGGTCCCAGCAGTCAGGGGGGAAACATTTTTTTTTGCGAAATACGGTGGCCCGTCCGGTGGGTCCCCGCTGTCAGGTGGAGGAATAATTATTTTTCACGTAATAAGGAGGCACTTCCTTGTCGCGGCCGTGGACCCAGCCTGTCACCTCTCCACATACATCCACGTCCGATGGAAGTCGCTCCTTGACCACGTTGACCACGCCGCGTCGAGAGCACCAGGGCGATGGACGACGGCGAGGCTTAGGAAGGGGACGCCGGGGAGCCGGGGAAGACGCGGTAGTGGAAGCCCGCGCCGAGAGGAGTACGAGGGTTCACTGGTTCGGCTGCGGTGTGAGGCTGCCGTCGCCGCAGGGCCTGGCCAGCGGTGGGAATAGTAGGGGGCGGTGAGGCCTCCGCGGCAGCATATCCGGCCACGGGAGGCAGGAGCATGCGGCACGACCGGCGCTGCTTTGGGCGGCTGGAGCAAGAAGACCAGAGGTTGAAGAAGCACTACGGCCGTTGGATGGACATCGTACGGTCACTAGAGCTAGAATCGTTCATATATTGACTAAAGTTGACAAAGGCCTCCCACCAAGGTTGGTCCCAGCTAGCAGGGGGGTATTCATTTTTTTGTGCGTAATAAGGAGGCACTTCCGGTGGGTCCGAGCTGTCAGCGGGAGGAACGTTTTTTTCGCGAAATACGGTGGCCCGACCTGTGGGTCCCAGTAGTCAGGGGAAACGTTTTTTTCGCGAAATACTGGTGGCCCGTCCAGTGGGTCCCAGCTGTCAGGTGGAGGAATAATTATTTTCCGCGTAATAAGGAGGCACTTCCTTGCGGCTGCCGTGGACCCAGCTGTCAGCCTCTCCACGTACAGTACTCTTCCGATGGAAGTCGGTCGTTGACCACATTGACCATGCCGCGCTAAGAGCACTACGGCGGTGGACGACGGCGAGGCCTAGTAAGGGGACGACACGGAGCCGGGGAAGACGCGGCAGTGGAAGCCCGCGCGGAGAGGAGTACGAGGGTTCACCGGTTCGGCTGCGGTGTGAGGTTGCCGTCGCCGCAGATTAACAGGGGGTGTGGGTGAGTAGAGGGATGCCCTGGCCAGCGGTGGGAGTAGTAGGGGGTGCTGAGGCCTCCGCCGCATCGTAGCCAGCCATGGGAGGCAGGAGCACGAGGCACGACCGGCGCTGGTTTGGGCGGCTGGAGCAAGAAGACCAGAGGTTGAAGAAGCACTACGGCCGTTGGATGGACATCGTACGGTCATTGGAGCTAGAATCGTGCATATTGACTAAGTTGACAAAGCCCTCCGTCCCCGTCAACTTAGTAGGCCCACAAGTCAGCCTTCCACTATACTGGGTCCCAGCTAACAGGCGGAGTATTCATTTTTTCTGTGCGTAATAAGGAGGCACCTCCTTGCGTGCGGAGATAAAACTGGTGGGTCCAAGATGCCAGCGGTGGTAACGTTTTTTTCGCGAAATACAGAGGCCCTTTCGATGGGTCCCTGATGTCAGGTGGAGGAATCATTATTTTGCGCGTAATAAGGAGGCATTTCCTTGCGTGCGGCCATGGACCCAGCTGTCGGCCTCTCCACGTACAGTCCACTTCAGATGCATGTCGGTCGTTGACAACGTTGACCAGGCCGCGCCGGGAGCACTAGGGCGGTGGACGACGGCGAGGCCTAGGAAGGGAACGACACGAAGGCAGGGAAGACTCAGCAGTTGTTTCCCACGAGGAGGGGAGTACGACTGAACGAGGGTTTACTGGTTCGTCTGCCGTTGCCGGAGAATAACAACAAATGTGGGTGAGTAGAGGGATGGCTAGGCCAGCGATGGGAGTACGGTGGGCGGTGAGGCCTGCGCGGCAGTATAGCCGGCCGTGGGGAGGAGGGAGCAGGCAGTCCCGCCGGCGCTTGTTTGAGCGGCTGGAGCAGGAAGAGCAGAGATTGAAGAAGCACGACCACCGTTGGATGGCCATCGAATAGTCACTACTTGTGCATCAAACTTTTTTTTAGGAAAGTCTCAAATCTGTGGAAAACAGCATACAACCCATCTGCCATTATTTCTAATAATTTACAGCCCATTTGCTAATTCTTAAGGTTTTTTTGGAGCCCATATTCTTTTTGTTAGCATTACAGCCCATACTGTGGCCACGGTTAAAAATTATACAAAATTTTGCATATTTCAAAAGCGGTCCAAACTGTTTTTAATCCCAAATTTCGACTCACATTCAAACTGATTTTAAAAATAAATGTATATCAATATAAAATCCAACAAATTCTACACGCATAAAAATTAATGTAATTTAAAATCTTGAAATGAAAAAAAGATATTTGAAACTAATTGCCGATTTGATGTGTTTTAAAATGTACAACCCATTTCTCATTATCGATGGGCCATTTTCTCGCCAATCAATGAAAGCTCTCCTCGTCTTGAAAGATTTGCAGCCCAACAGCCCGACAAAGCGACTTACTTGGCAAATAACAAAAAACTTGGCAACTAACAAAAAACTGGGCAGGTCAGGACCCACTGTCACCTCTCCACGTATAGTACTCTTACGATGGAAGTCGTTCCTTGACCACGTTGACCATCCCGCGCGGAGAGCAGCATGGCGGTGGACGACTGCGAGGCCTAGGAAGGGGACGACACGGAGCCGGGGAAGAGGCGGCAGTGGAAGCCCGCGTGGAGAGGAGTATGAGGGTTCACTGGTTCGACTGCGGTGTGAGGCTGCCGTCGCCGCAGGGCCTGGCCAGCGGTGGGAATAGTAGGGGGCGGTGAGGCCTCCGCGGCAGCACAGCCGACCACGGGAGGCAGGAGCATGAGGCACGACCGGCGCTGGTTTGGGCGGCTGGAGCAAGAAGACCAGAGGTTGAAGAAGCACTACGGCCGTTGGATGGACATCGTACGGTCACTGGAGCTAGAATCGTTCATATTGACTAAGTTGACAAAGCCCTTCATCCCCATCAACTTAGTAGGCCCACAAGTCAGCCTCCCACCAAGGTGGGTCGCAGCTAGCAGGGGGAGTATTCATTTTTTTGTGCGTAATAAGGAGGCACTTCCGGTGGGTCCGAGCTGACAGCGGGGGACGTTTTTTCACGAATACGGTGGCCCGTCAGGTGGGTCCCAGCAGTCGGGGCAAACATTTTTTTCGCAAATTACGGTGGCCCGCCCAAAGGGTCCCTCGCCGCCGCTTGAGGAATCATTATTTTCCGTAATAAGGAGGCACTTACTTGCTGCGTCAGTGGACCCACCGAGACTCTCCACGACAAAGATACTTTCGATGGAAGTCATTCCTTGACCACGCTGACCTCGCCGCGTTCCGCTGCATGCATGCGCCCATGGGCGTGGTGTGTCCCCACCGTCACCTCTCACGACAAATCATCTTCCGATGACTCTCGGTTGTTGACCACGCTGACCACACCGCGTCGAGCGCACCTAGACCGGAACGACCGGAGATGGGGAAGACGGGCAAGGAGTCGCAGATGGAGAGGAGGGAAACTTCATCGGTTCGGTGCGGCAAAGACAGCCACGTGCACGGGAGACAGGAGCAAGAACATAGGTTGAAGAAGGAGCACGGCTGTTGGATTAACATCCAACGGTCCAGCTGCTAGAATCATTTGTTGATTGTTGACAAAGCCGCGCGTACATCGCCCGCTTAGCAGGCCCACAAGTCGGACACCAAATCGACGGGTCCCACCTGTCAACGGATGAATAATTTTTTCGCAAAACAAGGAGGCACTTCCTTCCGCAAAGATACAGCCGGTGGGTCCCAGCTTGTCGTGGAGGAAACATTTTTTCATCTTAATAAGGAGGAACTTTCCTTGCGTGCGACCATGGACCTCGTGGGTCCCAGCCGCCGAGCTCTCCACGCATAGTCCTCTTCCGATGACTCTCGTTTGTTGACCACGCCGACCGAACACAGCGAGGCGCCGGACGATGGCGAGGCCCGGACGGAACGACTCGGAGATGGGAAAACGCGCAAAGGAGTCGCAGATTGAGAGGAGGAGAAGGGTTATAACTGGTTCTGTTGCGGCGTGGGGCTGTAGTCTGTGGAGAATAACAGGAGGTGTCGAGGGGTGGAGGGATAGCCTGGCCGGCGGTGGGGTAGCGCTTAGCAGCGATGCGTGCTAGCAGAGCCGCTTAGTCACGGAGGCCGGACCAAAGGTCCCGTGGACGCTGGAGGAAGAAGACGAGAGATTGAAGGTGCATGCCGCCATTGGATATAAATCCAATGGCTGTGGATGACACAATCATTTGTTGACCAAGTTGACAATGCCTCGTGAGGCTTCACCTATTGGCCCACATGTCACCGCAAAAATGTGGCATATATTTAACCCATGTTTTCTAGAATGTACAGTCCATTTGCTGGGCTGGGTGAACAAATAATTTCAGCGTCAATCAGGCCCATTTATATTTTCTAAGAAATCCCAGCCCATTTGCACTTCCTTGAAATACATGTATTAGGTGGGCTCTTTATATATATAATGTTATGTTAGAAGGAGCAATTAATATCAAAGAATAAACCGAGAGGCACATTATATATATATATATATATATATATATATATATATATATATATATATATATATAAAATTAAGAAATTAGCGAGTTATTGCTCAAAATAAAATGAGCGCTTATTATTAAATTGGTCCTTAAAATCTTCGCAAGCTTTTGTACGCAATCACCAGGATTTTCCTTGCTCGTGAGTCAAAAACAACCAGGATTTTCCATTAAACTTTTACTTTTATAAGTTAATGACACATGGGATGTTTTTATAATGTATATATAAGTCTCTATAAAATATATAATAGTAATAATATAAATATATATAATGTGGTTAGAAGGAAAACATAAATTGACACAACATTACTTTTATAAGAGACCTGCTTTTATACCCGACAAGAGGCATACTAACAAGTTCACACACAAATACAACAGTAAAAGGTAAACATTCATATCAAACTCAGGTTCACAGGACACGCTCATATTCATAGCCAACATTCACTATCAACAACTCAAAATATTCATATATACACAAGCTCAAAGATATCTATGCATCCAAATGATTGATAGATCACACGACAATATTCATACATAATTCACAAAAGATTCAGATATACACATGTTCAAGATGTTTATGCATCCAAATGATTGAGATCACAGCCAATATGATCCATGGACTAACTTTAATTACCTAGGGTACAGACTGGTAAATGGTGTTCAATCGGAGGTACTTCTTGCTAAAATTAGTTCTTGTATGAGTAAACTTTCGAGTACATAAGAGGCAACACATGCATATCTAAACTTTGCTTGTAGGTTTATCCTCAAATAGTGGCCTCGTGTCGAGGGAGGTTTGAGCAACTTGGCCACTACTTTCATCCAACTAGTTTATCGCTCATCTTGGTCCTGATCTCGCCAAAATTCTACATTGCGCATTTAGAAAGGAGGCGGTTGAGAAAATGAACCACCCAAATTTTTGTGCAGTTCAACTAAAATGGAGCATCCTTGGCGTGCAAGACTGATTATGCCGATGAATATATCGCCAACCAACTTGTCTCGAATCTTTAGACTCCATGCCATATAGTTCGCTACCATATGTGCCGATAACCAACCGCACAAGTTGGGACCAAAGACTGGACTGCGTTTTTCGGGCTATGCACCAAGCAATATTTTTATGCTCACTCTCCTAATACTTGAGTTTGACAATTGGTTGACGCCGTTGATACTCGAATGAATATAGGCACTTCTTGTCAACATCGATGCTTGTCCGAGTGAACTTTGGAGTACATAGCAGCATCATAAGTACCTGTCCATCTGATCATTTTGTGCAGTTCTACTGAAATCACCCGATGTAATGATTTGCTCGAGTTCAGCTCCAAATTACTCCTTTATGAAATCGCAAACAGTAGCACAATACCAAATTACCAATACATATGACATGCACAATAATCAGGATAAAGACCAGACCAACCTGTGTGAGGTAGCATATCAATTACTATTTCCTTTGACCGAAGCCGAGATAAGCCAAGCGATCGACAAAGAAAGAAGAAAGCAAGCGGAGATTAGCGATCGACAGAAAGGACGGAAGCTGTCGAGGCAATGAAGCACCCAAAGTTTTTGTGCAGTTCCACCAAAATCGAGCATCCTCATTGGCACATATATTGAGTGAGATTACTGTAATAGTGGGACTAGTTGATGAAACATACACTAACAAATAGAAGCACCCTCATTATCTTAATGGGTAAAGTTAGCAACATAGTAGTCTTGCTTAAAGAGAGGTATTAGTTTATTTAATCGCCAATTAGCTCAACTCAACACTCAAAGCATTGCCATTTATCATAGGTTGCAAAACTTAAAAGTGCAAAGATAAAGGAGTTTCTCATGACAAGAGTACGATACAAATAGAGATGACAAAGAACTAATATGGATGAAGGCCTTAGGCCTGCACTCAACCTGAGAAAAAAGCTTATTCATGTAGTCCCATAAGAGATGATAAAGCACTCACCGGAATCACACAATAGTATATATTTTGTGCACTTCAAATGTATGGTTGAAATCACTCTTGTTTACCAAAGGCTGAGATTATATCGAAAGATTATCAAGAACTTCCAGCAGAGTTAAAGCACTGGCTGGGATACAGTTCATTGTATTGTCTTGTGTAGTTCCACTAAAATGTATGATTGGCACAACATGATCCCTGTTTGCACAAGTAGGAACAAGGTGAAACCTTCATTAGCTTAGTGAGAAAGGATAGGAAGACATTAGCATATTACTCAAACAATAGCATCAAATTCATGATGGACAATACGCAAAACATTGCCTCATTGAACCAATGGCAATAAATTGACATGCAAAACAATAGCACTATTATGTCATGACACTAATAATATTCCCTCCCTGCTCCACCACATGATTCACCTCCATAGACAAACATTCACACGCATATAATTCAGCATAGGGTCCTACTAAAGATTTGTTTAACTCCAACAGAAAATTAGGCAAGAATAAATTAGTGGTACTTAAGTACTCCTAATTAATTAAGTGAGACAACAGAAGTGGAAGGGCTCCTGGAGGATCGCCTCACATGTAAGGTAGTCGCTGTCGAGCCCTTGAATAGCCTCGATCGAGGCCTCCGCTTCAAAGAAGATCGCCTTTGGCACTGCTTATTCTTCTTCTTCTTCCTCTTCATGCTCGCTTTCTTTCTCCTCACCAGTTGGTGAAACCAAGTACATGATTGGCCTTCTAATTCAGAATTGGTTTTGTCATGAGGGAGTACAAGTGTACTAGTAAAAACAACATTATTTTCTCATGGCAATGGAAAATAGAGATGAACACATGCATTAAATATCATTCTTACCTAAAGGAAGGTTATGGCGCCAATATGGATGATGAGGATTGGAACAGAGATCTCCCTTTGTGCAGTTCCACCAAAATGAACCAACTGTTCCATTCTCGACATTCCAGCTTAAACAAGACAAAAGTCACTTCTTTTAAGAAGAGTTTTGCAAAGGCACCAAAAGGTCACAACATTGTGAATATCCCTGTTTGCACAAAAAGGCACAGAGGAAACAATCATAGTCTCGAACAATTATAGGCAAAAACATTTGGCTAAACTTGTCAGAGTCTCAAACAATTACAGGCAAAAACAGTGGCATGGCTTCATTTTTACCAGGACATTATATTAAGAACAGCTAAGGCTGCGCTCGTTCACATGTTTGGTGCAGGATTTTCAGAGGAACACAATTCCTACGGTATTCTTTCCTTCCAACCGCTCGAACACGGGAAAGGTGATTAGTGTTTCATAGGAAAGCTGGTCCGTAGTACTGATTCCATCGGATTAGAAACATCCACGCTGCTGCTCCACTGCCGGAGGCGCCACGCCATGCGTTAGACAGTTGTTGTGCTGGCAGCGCCGCTGCCATGCGTTAGACAGGTTGTTGTGCTGTGTTTGGCGAATAAAAAATCAACCTATGTGTGGTACGTGAGGTGAGGACAAGAGTAGTCACTGTGCAGCTGAATAAACAAATAGCATCTCATACTGCCAAGCATGCTACTCTAAAAACAAATCAGTACATTTTGTAGTCCATCCAACACATTCTCTTGAGAGTTTCCTCCGTTCGCTGTTCCATAGTTTTATACCTACATTCCTTTCCTATTCCGGTCCTCTTTTCTGCCCCTTTATTCCGAATCGAGCCTAAATATTTGGTATAAGGGCATGGGACAAGGGTGCACCAAAGAAGACAACACCATGTACGTAAACAGGGGCATAAAGTGGTGATTCATAGTTTGTTGCCCCGAGAAACAAACATCCAAGAAACATATCTGGTTGGTCCCATTTTTGTTCACTCTAGCCACCTACTCCTATGTGTGGATAGCAAATCTAGTCCTGGTCATACCACTGTACAACGTTACCCCTATATTTCCTTTTTCACCAAGAGACCGTTGGATGACCAGTCTGTACTACTTTCATCCCCTTTCCTTCCTGTTTGTACCAAGTCCGATGTACATACTAAATTCCCCACCCCACTTTATTTCAATGACA
The DNA here is from genome assembly GCA_021605205.1 of Aegilops longissima. Classification (NCBI taxonomy): domain Eukaryota; kingdom Viridiplantae; phylum Streptophyta; class Magnoliopsida; order Poales; family Poaceae; genus Aegilops; species Aegilops longissima. The sequence continues at coordinate 163,832,105 of CM038681.1, read as the reverse complement.
AGTATTTTCAGACGGAGGGAGTACAAGATTCGACTCCATGAAGTAGCTTTACCTCTAACAATAGAAGAAAAATAATAGGTGACGTTGGACCATCCGATCGAGAGGGGCTGAGAGGTAGAAAATGATGCACATGCAGCGACGAGCGAGCTGGGGAAGTAGAGCTAAGGCGGTTTCGAACGAAGATATACCAAGGTCGCCGGATGTGGATAGGTGGGCGGCGGGAGGCCGGATCCGCCCACAGGCAACAACGAAGGGATCGGAGGAGCTCCCGCGCCGGCGCTTGGCCAGAGATAACGGTGCGGCCGGCAGTGGGTCTCCTCCCTCGCTGTCAACGACGGCCTAAACGCTGCTCCTCATCCCCTTCACCGTCGGAGGGGGATACGTCCGGATCTGTAACCAGCGGTGAGGATAGAAAGCCGTGTTTTTGAAGGAGAAAGACAGTGTTACTACCCCTATCTTGTTTAGATCTGAGAGGATGAGAGTGTGTGAATAGAGCAGCCCTAGCAAGCAAGCGCGAGGCTCCGCCTATATATAAGTAGTGGGGTAGTTTTCCTTTTCACTCCATCAAAACAATCGCTTAAAATTGTGTACTACTCCTACATGCCGTCGCGGTTTTTTAGTTGTTGATTGTTTTTGAGATAGCTACCCGCTTGTTCCAAGTGGTGTTACGGTGTGCCAGTCGCACTTTGTATCGCTCAAGTCCGGTACTACAAGTCCCTCCATTAAATGAACAACCACCCCTCATAAAAATTGTGAACAAGCCCACGGCTAAAATTAGCGGAAACGTGGATTGCCCCAACATGCATTATTATTTATATTTTCTACTCCTCCGCTCCTAAATATAAGTCTTTTTATTAGCCACACCTAAGACAAGAATTTTTTATTAGCAAGTGAACCCCACATGTCATAGACACAAAAATTGTGGCAAGATTCCCTTAGGCAAGCCAAAGTGTGTCTAACAATTTGAGCAACTCAGGTTAGGCAAGTGTGGCAAGTGTGGGAAAAATAATGTGGCAACATAAGACAAACATAGTCACAATCCAAACAGCCCCGTAATTTTTTGTGACATGCATGAAAATTTGGTTAGTTAAATTTATAGTCAAAATTTGGCAAGGTGCATCAAATCAACACATGCAAGTATCAAAAGGAAAGTCATGGCATGCATGCATGCGTTGTACTCCCTCCGTTTCCAAATATAAGTCTTTTTAGAGATTGCAACAAGTGACTACATACGAAGCAGAATATGTCTACTCCTACATAGTATGAAGTAGCCCATTTGAAATGTGTAAAAAGACTTTTATCGAGTGCAGTGGTTTGATGTGTCGCACAACTCGCATAAGACCGAGAAATTTGATTACTACGACGCCTCTCCTCACGGACGAGCTCGGTGCCTTCGCACTTGCCTTTTGTTGCATGATGTGGGCCAACCACCTGTTGGGCCCACCTGTCATAGACGCAAAGGCGTGAGCAGTAAGTAGAAGCTGCTACACGCTATCTCTCCCGCACGAGGTGGACGGACATGCAGCAAAGGTATTCGACATCGTAGAAGTAGGAGTAACATCATTGTTCGCCTTCTCAAGAGGCGAAGAGCCAAGCGCAAACCGAACGTGGCGAGCTATGAACACTCGCGTGGTGCGGTTCCTTGAGTACTAGCCGTGCTCTTGCATGAGACAAAATTCTACTCCTCCGCTCCTAAATAATTGTCTTTCTAGAGATTTCAACAAGTGACTACATACGAGCAAAATGAATGAATCTACACTTTAAAACATGTCTACATACATCCGTATGTTGTAGTCCATTTGAGATGGCTAGAAAGACAATTTTTGGGAACGGAGGGAGTATTGTTTAACAATTAAACTCCATTATCCATTGGTTGATACTCATTCTCGATAGGTCCACGCGCTTAGCACCGCTTTCCTCCTGGGGTCACCAATGTTTATTTGCTAATTAATAGCATTCCATGCAATGAACTAGCCATTGCAAGTCATTAAAAGCATGCACACCTCTCATCTCTTATTGGTTGATACGTATGTCAAGAAACAAGAAACAAGGTAGAAATTAATGCACCGCGCCTAAGTGTTTTGGGACTATTTGGTTTTCAGAAGATGACTTTCTAGAGAGGGAGTAGTATAGACCTGTAAACCGGAAAGGAGTATTTGCCTTTCTAGAGATTTCAACAAGTGACTAGACTACACCGTGTGCAAGACTCCTCCCTTCCGGTTTATAGGGCTCAAATCTCAAATCTCATGAACCAAGGCATTTTGTGATTGAGGAATGTATAGTATCTCGACTTTACAAAACTACCCTAATTAAACTCATGCATTAATTACGTAGTTCTCTCGCTTTCCTCTCCGCTTTGGTCGCGGTGCACAATATTGAGCACTCCTATATGACTAGCCGCCTATCTACATGCAGGACATTTCAAAGCATCCGGCCCGTGTGCCATCCACCAAATCACAGCGAGGTGCTACAATTGAGACTCACTGTCACCCCGGTGTGGCCGCCATGACCAATATATCACAAAACCCACACCTTCAAAGAAGGGTAAGGTGGCTCCAAGTTGGACTGGACGAAGCAACCATCATTTCATTGAACGCTGCTCAAGCCCTTTCTTCCCTTTCTTGAAGAAAACCTCACCTGTGCTACTCACTTCGCCATTTTTCTTCTCTACCGACGAAGGAAAGGTGGGCTAATCAGTTATGCTGCTATATTTTCATTCCAATAATCTTCTTTTTATGGCAATCAACCGATTCTCACATCCTATTCTTTTCCCGCTTTCATTGCGATTGTGGTTTCTTTTCGATTGCTTTTTGTTTGTCGGCTCATTGATGGATCCTGAGCACTAGGCAAAGAGTTGCCATGGACAACCCATCGGAGACAGAGATCTCCGTGAAGCGAGCACCGACCAACGAGTTGACCATGTTGGCGGGCCAACCCATGGAGACGAAGAACTCCAAGAAACAAGCACCGCCAAAGAGTTGAGGACGCTGGCGGACGAACTCCTCAAAGAAAGTTGAAGAACAACAAGGGCCCCACCGTGCCTACCCCAGAACTCGATTGCCACCTATGTGAGGCTCAAGACCGAGTTTGAGGAGATAGTCGCCGCTGAGAAGCAGATTCCCGGCAAGGTGATGGCCCCCATCGAGGACGAGGAGATGGCCCCCGGAGGGATGAGATCCCCTGGTGAGCTGCACAAGGTAAAAAATAATGGCTTATTACCATAGTTGTGGTTTTTGATTATTTGCAATGTGCTTGCTTTTTGATTATTTGCAATGTGCTTGCTAATATGTTAGGGTTGTGCAGGAGCCGGTGGTTGTCCTTGATGATTCCGACGTCGTGGCCCGCCCCTGCTGGCATCGCCCGAGATCGATTCGATGCGCGCTGTCCATCCTGTGGACATCGCCCGTAGATCGATTCCGATGTCGCGGTCAGTCCCGGGACATCGCCCCGTAAATCGATTCCCATGCCGCTGTCCGTGCTGTGGTCATTGCCCGAGAGATCGATGACAAGAAATAGTTGGTCGCGCTTAATCCTTCGTGGTAGTTTGCATTGCCTTGTGTTTAATTACCGTAACGATGCGTGTTATCAAACCATCTTAGGGCTAGTGCAATCGCCTTGTGTGGGCGGATCTTGCTACTTTTGTTTGATAGTGAATCATGCGATGAATCATGCGAACCCTCTCCGAGTTATGGAAATGTATGTATCCTCACCAGCTTTTGATGTAATATATGGCATGCTTAGATGTAATTTTGAACTGTTTATCATATCAGCAGGCTTGTTTGATGATTCTTGGTGTTAGTAGGCTAGCTACTATGCGAGCTATAGTACTTGCAAAACACTCACCAAGAGAAACGTTGGGGCTGATGAGCTCGTGGTACGCTTATACTTATCCTCGTCGATCGACCAATAGCCCTAGCTCCTAAAATTGTAGGCTTAGCGATCGATCGCACAATAGTCGACATACATTCAGGCCTCATTTGGTTCATAGGGTAGGAAAATCGTAGCAAAAGTACAGAGAACGTGCAACACAAAATCATAGCAAAGCAGAGACGCATTCCTCCATTCCAAAATAGATGACCTAGGCGGCTAGTTTGGCCTAGTGGGTTTCAAAGATATGACGTGGTACAAGGCCGCCCGCCTTCAAGGTGGTAGCAGATTATGGGGTACAATAAGTTTTCTTGAAGAAGTGGAATTTAACGAAGTCATGATGGTTCCTTCGTCCGAACAACTTACAGTGGGAAAGGTTGGGCCTGCAATACGACCGGGGTAGACCAGGATATTTTTGTGCATGGCAGGTGGACCAGGATGGTCGACGTCCCACATGTCGGCGAATGAAAGTATTCTTTCTATATAGAGGACGAGCAACGAGTATTCATTGTTTATTTTTTATGAAAGCTATTGTCTCCACGGTTACTCCTTGACTTTGTCAATGCCTCTCTCTCCTCCACATAAGCGGGGACTACTCCCTCCGTTCCCAAATATTTGTCTTTCTAGCCATCTCAAATGGACTACAACATACGGTATGTAGACATGTTTTAAATTCTAGATTCACTCATTTTGCTCCGTATGTAGTCATTTGTTGAAATCTCTAGAAAGATAATTATTTAGGAACGGAGGGAGTACTTGCTATGCATGCAGCGGGCAGCTGCCGTCTTGAGGGGCCAGGGCGGTGAGATAGGGCTCCGGAAGCGGTCCGGACTCCAGCATGGCCCACCTCACATTATCACCATATATTTCTTGGAGTCCGTGCGCGACGGGCGGGCGATCTCTTCTCCCTCCCCCGTTTCTCTCTTCTCAGCCGACGCCCGCCGAGCGATTAGATTTCGGCTATCGACGGTTTATTCAATTACGGTCCCACATGTCAGTGAAATTGCAAGACAACGCGTGTCCCTCGGTGAGCGGCGTAAGAGCCGGACTGTCGGGTTGCGACGCGACGAGTCGTAAGTGTGCCGCTTTTCCTTTAGAACTTGCGGCTTAACATTTTCGCGCGATCGATCGATAGAAATCCAGAACAAAATGACGAGGGCGGTGCTTTCCTGCTCGTTAGGCGGCCTAGTTCGAGTGATATGACGGGCTACAGTGCCGTCCACTTGCTTCATTTTTATGTAAGCAAGAGTTTACACTTTTACGCGGGAGGAGTGCGAAACACCGCAGATCTGATTTTGATCGAGGGATAACTGTTCCCTGCCAAATAATGGAGGATTGTTAGCGATTATAACATGATAGTTAGGGCATCTCCAGCGCTTGCCCACAAATTTACACCGGCATCTGTCCGAGGACATTGATGGATGCCATCCGATGCTCCCCGCATACCTTTCGACAACTATATGAACTAACCGGACGAAATTCATGCAAACAAAGCAAATTTCAAATTGACCGGATGAAATTCATTACATTTCGAGAACTTTTCCTGTAAACTGGATGAAATTCATTACATATTTCGCACAAACCGTACTAAAACCTATTGTAAACCTAATCTAAACGATCGCCGGGCCCCGACCACCATGTCCGACCATGAACTCGAGAAAGCAGGCCATTGCCTTTGCCTCCTCCTTATCCTCCTCGATAACCTCCTCCTCCGGAGCACAAGGTTATGAAGATTTATGCCTCCATGTCGCCATCAAGCGGCTAATTGGCCGCCGATTTTTATCCCACCAAGCTTGGCGTCGACTGAGTGGAGGAGCAGTGGCCTTCCTAGGACCAGAGCGGTGGCGACCTACCGTGTACTACTCTTCCTCGCTGCCGGCTTTGTGGTCGTGGCGGCGGAGGGCGGCCGGGGGGGGGGGGGGAGCCGACGATCTCCTTTGTTTGCTCCTGCGACAGTACGTCGAAGAGAGCTTTGGAGCGCGCCCAGAGCGGAGCCGCCGATGTCCCTCGTCTACTCCTGCGACAGTACGTCTAAGAGAGCTTCGGAGTGCCAGGATGCCATGGTTGAAGTGGTGCCGACAGAAGGAAGGGACCGGAGGAGAATAAGTGTGGGTCTTTGGCTATGGCTGGGAGCTGGGGCTCAAGTTAATATAGCGGGTGAATGGCAATGAGCCGTGGCAGACGGATGGACAACTGGCGCCGGAGTAGGTTCGTCGGGCGTGAATGGGGACGCTGCTTGGTGACTTAACCGCAGATGCGCTTGGGTTATCGACATGTGGGCGAACGGCGTCCGCCCGCATGTCGCTGACACACCAATTGCACCTGCAGTTAAGTCCGTGAATGCGACATTGACATTCGGAGAGACGGTGACCGCTTTTAGGCGGAAGCGCGTGCTAGCGATGGAAGGGGTTTCGTGTGCAATGGCACTAAGATCGGTCGCCACGATAGTACATACTCCGCACCATACTACCATAGTACCTCTCTAGCTTAGGCTGTTTTATAGATTGTCGCCAGTGATGGACGATATACATGAGCAAGGCGGTCCGAGTATGACCGCTGGTGTTGAGCCAGTGAATACATGCTCGGCGCTTATGTGAGGCCTCCATCAAACGCCTAAACAGTAATGTCGAGCAACACCGGGCGCTGCAGGTGATGGGCTCGCCGCTTATGCTTGCGCCATGAGCAGGACTTTGATTTAGAGGGCGACGTGCATGCATTAGCATGCTTTGACAACGTGAGCGTGAGTGTCCGACGCGAAGTATTTCATTTTCATTTGGTCGACGAGGGTGCATTGCAGCGACGAGTCCGTGGTTTGATTCCCCACATACGCATAATTTTGGTTTTACAAGATTTCTTTCTCCATTCACGTGTAGGCCCGCGAGATAGATAAAGAACACGAGCTGATGAGGCGATGAGGACTGTTTGACTGGTCAACCATACAAATACGGAGCTATACGCTGAGCCAAAGACCGATAATCACCATATCTCGTATACAATGATCAAAGTGAGCTATCAAGACAAGTTCGATGACCGCCAATGCATTTTACTCGTAATAAATGACCAGGATTGAAGGAATCCTAATTTGCTTCGCCTTCTGCCTTGAGCTCTTGACAAACCAATGCACTATACGGTTGTCCGCCACTCCACCCTAGAGCTCTCACCAAGCGCCGTTCATGCCACCGCGCCGCACACTAACCGTAAGGCAGCGATGGCATCCCGCCGCCGAAGTTCCTCGCCGCCACTTAACGCACACAAAATGGTAGGGAAGCGATGGCATCCCGCCGTGCCGAAGTTCATCGCCGCCGCAACCTCACAACTATGTGGGAGGAATTTGAAGATGCCAAGGCCGAATGGGCGGTAGAGCAAGAGGCGCCAAAGCCGCATGTAGGGAGCGAAAAGTCGAAAGCACTCAAGAAAAGAGAGGCCCACCGCCGCAAGAAAGAAAAGGACGACGCGCTGCTGGGAGAGGTCGGTGGAGATCCAAGCACGGTGGGTGTCGCCGACAAAGCCGGAAGGAGAACGACGGCGTCCAGCATGTGAGAAGTAGTAGTACTAGTAGTAGTTAGTGTGTGTGTCTGTGTTCGAGTACGAGCATGTACCAAGACTACTAGTTACTACTGTAGTTTTAGAGCAAATTACCAAGACATTAGCCTAGACTAAATGGAAACATTCCTATCCTATGCATCAAATGGCATCTCTTTCTCTATAGGAATTGAGATGCATGTCATCTCACTTCCTATGATTTTCATATTCCTATCCTATGAACGAATGGAGGCCTCTGTTGGAGTAAATATCAGAGCTAGCAAGATCGCTGGTACAGTAGTTTTCTTCAAGAAGCGGAATTCAACGAAGTCATGATGGTTCATTCGTCCGAGCAACTTCAAAGTGGGAAGTGGGCCTGTGATTTGACGGCTCATTAGTCATTGTTATCATGCGGCGCGACGACCGGGTGACTCTCCTTGAGTTCTGCATGCATGGCAAGTGGACCAGGATGGTCGACGTCCCACTTGTTGGCGAACGGAAGTATTCTTTCCAATATCGAGGAGCAAGGAAACCGCGTGGTATAGTATGCTGATTGGTTCACAAAAAAATAGTATCACTGCCGATTTATAATTATTTTTTATTTCTATGAATGCTAGCATTTCAAATCTTACGACGAAGGGTGCCAAACACGACACGTGTTGGATGTCCCACACGCCAACAAAGGAGGGGACATGAACAGCGTGGTAGAGCCCAACAGAAAAAAACAGCGTGGTAGAGCGCTCCACTTCTTCCACTTGGGTCGGAGACCACACGTAGTAGTAGTACTTAGTGGTATGAACGATACAAAGTGCGACTGGAGAGAAAGACACGCCTAGTTGGAAGGTCTCGGGCATACACGTAAACAAATATAAAAGTTAATATGTGCCTCCAACTAATATAGTAGTAGTAGAGTACTTAGGCACGCATCCATAACATCATCAGCATTGCACGCACAACATTTAGTGGTAGTACGTAGTAAGAGACAAATGCCGCCCAAGAGTTCCCTTCTCGCCTACTTTTGGGTGTTTGGTAGAGTGTATGGAGGGTGCATGAGTCCACACTAGTTTAGCACAAATACACTAGAAGCATGCATGAAGAGAGCATGCATGAAGAGGGGTGTTGAGTTGAGCATGCATGAAGAGGGGTGTTGAGTTGAGCATGCATGAAGAGGGAACAACTATGCTGAGATGAGAACGCAACCAAACACACCATGTATGCCACGCATGTTCATACCATTTGTGCCTTTCTACTTCACTTACTACGCTACATTACTCAGGTTCGTATGTCCACTCCTGGGTACATGTCCGTCTCGTAGTTCCAGTCCCACGTGTTCTTCATATAGATGGAACGATCGTTGCATAACACGTGCACCTTGATGCTAGATGTCTCGCGTGTTGGCAAAAGGATGAACAAAGCTCACGTAAAAAAATAGAGTGGAAGAACAATAGATTCCGGACGACCGAGAAGGAGCAAGGAACCTCGTGGTGGAGCGTCTGCACTCATAATATTTAATATTATTCAGCGATATAAAATTAACCAATCATCTCCATAGTGGATCGGAAGAGTACGAAACACGGCAGCCCAAAGGTAGTTACATCATACTAGTACATGGCTAACCCATTCTATCACCATATTTCTTGGCTTCCGTATGACACCTATCTCTAGTAATCCAGCAGCCTGCATCGCTTCTCCTCCTCGCCTCTATCAAAGTGCGGCGGGCTGGCGCTTTCTGCCGCCTATTGAGGTCGGTTAACTATCACATGTTAGCGACATGCCAAGAGCATTCTAAAAAATTCCTTTCACGCTCCATTTTCAAAAATAAAAAATCCTTTCACGCATTTAATTTGCTCGTATGCTTTGAGCAACTTGCATGTCCTATACTGCTCCTGTTTGATACTCTAACTTAGCTAGAGGTTAGACTAACTCATGACTAACCCTGAACTAACTGTAGCCAAAGAGGTGTTTGGGTGACAGGGTTAGATTGACAATAAATGCACTTCATGGAGAGAGAAAAGTGATTTTTCAGTGGTCCCAATGAGAACTATCTCCAGGTAGCACCTCTTGGGTGGGATAGTTTTTTTGGTGGGTTCGGTGCAACTTGCTCCAATTTAAACCCTCATGCTTGGATACTTTAGGGCTATTTGAGCCCCAACTAGCTCAAACTAACTCTAACCCATGGATCCAAACAGGGCCTATGGCTCGGCCTCGACGCGAGCAACAAGGCACCGGAAGCGGCGCTTCTCGGCCGTCGCGCCACTTCAAAGCCGGGCGCCAGGTGAGAGGTCGCCTCGCCTCGCCGGGCATTAATGCGGCATCGACGCCTAGGGCGACGCTGACCGCTTCACGCGGAAGCGCGCTACCGGCAAGGGAGTATAGGTTTTGAACCGCTTGGTGTAGTAGTAATGGTAGTTTGCAAAACTACTCAATTATTGCACTCAGCTTCCTAAGAAATTGTGGTAAAAACGTTACTCCACAGCCCGCTTCCCTTCTCCTTCCTGCTCGTGATTTACGTGGCCATGTTAATGTGGTTGTGTCAAAAATGTCACTTCCTGCTCGTGATTTGTGTTATATAATTACAAGCAAGATTCTCGCATTGCACGGAACATCAATATGCATTCTTTACAAAACACCTGTTGTGATTGACCCATGCAAGAGTAATCCCATGTGTAAAACTAATGATATCTCGAGAATTTTATCGAAAATGGTATCTCGAGAATGTCATCGAAAAATGAAAGATGAGAGATAAGGCGAGGAGGAGGGAGCGTGGTGGTGACTGGTGGTCGGAATGGGCGGAGGCATGGGATGGATTTGCGCCGGCAAAGCGCAGCGCCCACCATGCATGCTAGATTGTTCCGAGACTTATTCCTTTTTAATTGCTGAGCAATGAGGTTATGGAGATAATGATGTGGAGAGAGGTGCATGTATCTTTTGTAAAATTATCATAGTTTGCTTTCTATCCGCGATATAGATCATACGGTCTCAGACATAAGATGGCAGGCACACCATCATCGCCAACTCGTTTTTTTATAAGGGTACAGATGATAAGTTTGCTGACTAGTACTAAAGTAAAGTGGAATCTGTCCATGTTATGCAAGTAAATAAAGGTGATTGTTTATCATATGGGCAAGGTTGGATGAAGGGTGGTAGGAACAAATGCTCCGCCTAGAGCATGTGTGTGTGAGATGGAGTCTTAGTGTGTATGTGTGGGGTGTGTGTGTGTGTGAGAGAGAGAGAGAGAGAGGAGAGAGAGAGAGATGGAGTCTTAGTTTGTGTGTGTGTGTGTGAGAGAGATGGAGTCTAAGTGTGTGTGGGGGGGAGGGGTGCGTGTGTGTGTGTGTGTGTGTGTGTGTGTGTGTGTGTGAGAGAGAGAGAGAGAGATGGAGTCTTAGTGTGTGTGTGGGGGGTGCGTGTGTGTGTGTGTGCGTGTGTGTGTGTCGCGGGGTCCTCTATGGCGGATGTAATTTAAGTGTGCATGGCTTCATCATAGAGAGGTGATGTGTATGGCAGAGGCCACCAACGATGGAGTGCGAGAGAGAAATGCCCGAGAGAGGGAAGAGAAGGTGCGTCTTGCGTGAGAGGAGTCGACATCGAGAGAACGTGTTTGTTCGAGAGACACCGAGGAAGACTACTATATATCGATGGTGCATGTAGGCGGGAATTAAACAAAGGGATGGTCTTATTGGTTTCGGGGATATAGGGGAAGAGTGAGAGGCGCGCGGGGGGGGGGGTAGCTAGAAGGAGATTGTTAAGTGTGAGTGTGTGTTTTGCCCATCCAGGCAAAAGTTATGTGCACAAAAGAGGAGAACGATTCGATGTGGCGTTAGGATTGAGGGTAATTAACTACGTATGGAGACATAGAGACCTTGAACGTGCATGTGTGAGAGGTATACATGTATACGTGGGATGTGTGTGTGTGCATGATCGAGATAAAAGAAAGAAGACATAAGTCATAAGATCAACGACATGGGAGATACGGGTCGGTATGACAATATGCATGCATGTGAGAATGCAGGAAGAAGGCCCACAATTGAGCATGTGTTTTTGTCTTTAAGAGATAGTGGCGTGGGCTGGAGCATGCATCTATGGCGAGCAGAGGGGGTGAGGCGCAACAATTGTGCAAAAGAGATCAACCTATTAATGCATATGTATGGAGAGACATATATAGTGTGGGTGATAGGAAGCAAGACTGCAAGCGAGAAAGAAATGTTGACGGAGAAACTACATATAGATACAGAGATGGAGATGCTAGCTAGAGGGACATCCGTTAGTTTGGGTGTTGGAGATGACCGTCGGGTGGTTCAAAGGGTGAAGTTATATATGTGTGTGAGAGGGCACTTGACTGCATGTAGAAAGAAACATATGTAGTGTGCGTGATAGGAATCAAGAGTGAGGGCGAGAAAGAAGGTTGATGGAGAAACAGATAAATAGAAAGATAAAGATGCTAGCTAGTGTGCGTAGAGATAGGAGTCGAGTGGATCAAGGCTGGGTTATCTGTGTGTGGGTGTGAGAGATAGAGAGAGGGTGCATGTGAGTCACATACAAACAGATATCGAGAGAAATGAGATCCAGAGAGACGGAGTTTTGTGTCTCATGAGAGAGAAAGATATTTCACAACGAGAGTGATAGCTAGAGAGACATATGAGGGAACACAAGATATCTCTAGGGAGAGAGGGTGTGTTTGAGCGACATACAAGAGAACAATGGAGAAATATGAGAACCTGGGAGACAGAGTTTGTGTTTGTGTGTGAGAAAGAGATATTGAAGAGGAAGAGTCATAGGTTCTCATATCTAAGGAGCGAAAGACATCTCTCAGATGAGGGGTGTGCGAGTGGCACACATGGGAATAGTTGAGAGAAATGAGACCCCAGGAGACAAAGGTTTGTGTTTGTGTGAGAGAAAGAGATTCCACATGGAGAATCATAGCTAGAGACACATAGCAGGGAGCGAGATATACTTAGAGAGAGATAGAGTGATGAAGGTCGAGGGAGAGAGTACCGTCAGTGTGTTAAGAAGATAAAAGATCATTGTCGACATACAGGTAGCACGAGAGATGCCTGAGAGACGATGAACACGATAGGTCCGAGAGATAGTCCTATATAAGCATGAGTGATAGCTATATGAGACTAATATCTGGATTAAAGGGATTCAAATATTTAAACCGGAGATCACGACATCGATAATATCATAACGCAAATTGGTGTATCAAACATGCATATTCATTTGAATTTGGGCACACGTAATGTTATATAGTTTATCAATATTGGTGATCCATAGATTCTTCAATTACAAACAATGCATGGTTTATATGCTATTAATGTCTAAACGGGATTAAACTATATGTTGCGTGTGTGAAACACATTATACATGTTTGAGAAGTTAAAAAAAACCCGCATGAAACACACATTGATTGGAGATAGTTAGCGAGGAATGCATACATTGGATTTCAACATAAAGTGGTTTCAAATATTTGAAAATCCAAATTGATGGATACAACCTTATGAATCTGAGATCATGCCATTTGTAAACAATATTTATGTATAAATGGTGTTGTGCTTTTGAAAGTATATATATAAAAATAATGTATATCGAATGTAATTCCAATTGAAAATGGATCCCGCCCGAAAAAAATAGTAGAATACAAACGGGATTCGAATTGAGTTGGCACGGTAAACGTGCACTTTGGAAAATTTGAACGAAGCGGGGAAAGTCGCAATAACCCCGCACGAAACCAAAATCTGCGAGATGGAAATCACTACTGCCTATCCCTGCCACGCAAAGCCTATCTGCTGGATTTCTATAGGTTTCGATAGGGGTAGGTTTGTAATTTCACCCAAACGTGACGTAACCGCCTCTCACCCGGATTCATACACGGTGGGCGCCAAAACACAGGTGACCTCGGCGAAATCGACTCCTCCCGATTCATATTCATACACGGTGGGCGCCAAAACAAACTCTCGTCGGCAAATATTCGTGTATGCGAGATTACCGCCCTATCCCCAACCGACTAATGTTGTTGTGATATAGTAGAAATTTGAAACAGGGCTAAGTTTGTAAATTTCTCGATTTGAGACAAGCGCCCTGAATACATGGTTCCCCTTCCTCTCTACCTCCCTTTTCCCCATTCGTACTCTGGGCGCTAAAACACCTCTCCACCCCACCTCCTCCGTCTGCCGCCGTCCGCCACCCCATCCACCGCCGTCCTCCTCCACCATGCCGGAGCTGATACCCCGATGCCGCCGTCCATTACAAGAGATCGACCTCTCTCATCCACGCCTTCGGACCGGGATCCTTGCATCCCGTCCTCTCGCTTTATGCCCACCGTTGTCCACCTTGTCGGCGCCGCTCCTACAACCGTCTCGTCCACCGCGCCCCGCCGCCACCGTCTACCCTCCTAGATCTGCTTCCACACCGCCGACAGCCATCGCTACCGCAGCATCGTCAAATTCTCAGCAGATGCGTACACGGCGCCGCACCAGAGGCGGTACTCTTTCGTATATGCTCAACTTATTTATCGCAGCAAGAAAATAGATCGCCACTGCTTTACTCTGATTTCTTGTCTTGGTTGCGAAGTTGCCTTTGTCCGGTTTGCACCTTCAGATCCGCCATGGCACGCCAACACTATACTCCCAATGCTTATGGTTTTCCCTTTATATTCCACACTAGTTAAATCACAGAGACTAAATTTCAAAATTGGGTCACCGATTTTTCAGAGCTTGCGGAGTTCACCGGTGCGATCCAAGGGCTCGGTGGTTGTGGGGCCTCACGAACGAAGAAAACTCGACGCGGTGGGGGGGGGGGGGGTGGCGGAGGAACACAGGCGGTGGGGGCGGTGGTCCGCCGGCGGCCCGCAAGTGTGTTCTCAGATGGGAAGAATTAAGAGACGAGGAAGAAGAAGGGTTAGGAGACGAGGATCTTCATCCAACCGCCTGAAATGGTCGAGAGACAGCCGGGAGTTGCATTCTTAATGCGCCTGGTTCATCTTGTGTGGGCACCGCAACCAACATTTTATTATCCAAAATCTGCTTGCTCTTCTTTACCATGTTCGATAGTGCTGGCCTGTCACGTGATCGATAGGCTTTCAATTACTAGCGCAATACAACACCGTATTTTCAAGCCGCCCACTTTCCCGATTTATATATCGTGGTTATGGTGTACCCTCGTTATGTACACTATGATCTGCCTAGTTGTTGTGTGCTCTTGTTATCATGGTTTGGCAATAAACTCAGATATAGTATATTATGAACCTATCATCCGCTAGCTATCCTTACTTCGAGCCTATTTTTTGTGTACTTGTGCGATTATATAAATGCACACATGATATTACAGCACACATGAGCTCTCTCATCGTAATCCAAAGGATAGCACATAAGTGTTTACTGGGCGCCCTATATTAGAATATCATCTGCATTACAAAGATAATCTCATAACTATTTATATTTTCATGGTTCTCGATATTATACGCAATTACAAAGTGAATATCGAATCCGCGATCGTAAGAATATTGTGGAACACTGCAATGACTTACAAAATTGGCACCAAGGCATTGAGTGCCATTCGAAGCAATGAAACTCGTGACGCCCCCACCTGTTGATTCTTGTTCGAATATCATCCTAATGACTATTCTAACCTCGAGGAGTCAAAGGCGATGACCTGTCCTGTTCACCCATCAAGGTGCCTGTTCTAATTTGGCAAGGTTTTATTGATTGTGCGTATCTTGCATATGTTGTCTTGCATTTCTTCTACTTTGTTGCACCACCATCCGCTTAGTTTACTCATCATATAACTCGAGATGCCATGCCCATCCATTATCAATACATATTCCATCTGTCGTCATACCATGTTTCTCCACTCAAATGATGTTCTTGTGCATCGACATCAAAAGGAAGAGGGTGATTGCCGAACTCAAGGAGCACCAAAGAAAGTCCTTGAAAAATGTGGTGGTGCCGAGAAATCAGACAACGCCCACTTATATTGGCTGTACAACCAAGGACACAAAACATAGGACCGACTCCAGCAGACTGCACCCATACTTCACCGGCCACACCACTAGCCCCACCACACAGGATCTGCACTCCAAAAAAAGGTATACCGATTTCATTTGCCATAGCACCAGCCGCACCACGTAAAAATCCCACTCCAAAGAAAAAGTACAGCAAGTCCACCGTCGAAGACCTATCCCAACTGCAGAGATAGCCAATTCCTGCAGATTGGAACCCCATTCCATTTATTCCCAGTTTAAAAGACAATGCTTTCAATGTTGTTAGGGACTACGTGCATATATTCCCATCATGGGAAGATTATAGTGAAGACAAACACCATTTTCACATCTTCCTGTCCAACTTACATGTAAGTGCTATTATTCATGGTTATTATTTTCCTGTTTTCTGCTGATCGAACACATCAATGATTTACATTATATTGTTGTAACTAGGTGAGGGTCAATCTGGATAGTCATGACGAGCAAAGCTTGCTTGTGCTTTTCAAGGAAGCATTGCAGCAGTATCGGTGTTACCTGAGGAAATCACACTTTCATGGCAAGTCTATAAACGAGTTTCCAATGAAGTCTCCTGTGCTAAATTTAGAAGACATTGAATGAAAAAAACTTGTTATGCACTGGTCTCGTTCCCAGGATGAGGTACTGTCTATTAAATCACATGACAATTTGAACTTCTACTTTTCCGCATGTGCCTTACGGATCTTTTTTGCAGGAAATCTGCTCGAATAAGAATTCCGGTTTGAAAAGAACGACAGGATATCGCAAATATGCTGCCCGCTGCTTTGCTCTTGTTAGTACCGTTGTCCTCAGATCATCGTACTTGCATACATACGTGGTTCATTATGTGACAACAGATGCATGATAGCTTGCTTATCAATTGTTCTCTCCAAATTACCCGATCTGTATGAATGGTTACATTAGTGTAGAATATATCCTATGCCAATGAATTTTTTAGCTCGCATTGTTCTTGTAAGTACATGCTGTCCTTTATCGCTGTACTTATATTGACAGTAGTTGTTCATGTACCATCACTCGCAGCTTATTTTCCTTTGCCTTCCATTTTCTACACATCGATCTATATTTACTCTTACCATAAGGTTGGTAATCAAGAAGTTTAGCTGTGCATTGCTCTTGGCTGTGCCTTTTGCTCAGTATCGCTGCACATACATTTATAGCTACTTGGTTATGTAGCATCACTCTTCATCTTATCTTAAATATTCTCCATTTTTTCAGTATATTATCACATCTATATTTACTCTTAACAAAATGTAGAATAAAGGGAATGCTTATGAAGAACACTCTATGCTAAAATTCTTGAATTTCCCCCCCATCAGCATGGACAAGGGCTTTATAGAGCCTGTCTTCACCAGTAATGTAAGTTTGTCCTTCTCAAGCCTTAAAACTTTGTTGTGTATATTTGGTTAGGCATGACTGCAACAGCTGTTTATTTTTGGTGTTTGCATCAAATTACATGTTTAAAGTTTATTATGTAGTTCATAAACAAAAGTTTGTCCTTCTCAATTTAAGTTTTCAGTTGTACAACCAAGTTCCTTCTTCATACCATGTAAATTAAACTATACAGAGCAAGTGATCTTATTTTGCACTCGCATGTATGCTTCCGTTCTTCATCCGTAATCCAAAGGTGTGGTGAACCTACCCACTACAAAGACAATGTCATATTCTGCAATGTCTTAACTATGAACAATGTCATATCATCCGCAAAAAAAATTTCTATTATTCTCCGTCTAAAAATACTTGTCATTGAAATGGATGTATCTAGATGTATTTTAGTTCTAGACACATCCATTTTGATGACAAGTAATCTCGACGGAGGGAGTATTATTTAAACCGCCTCTTTATTTGCCAATCTTAAA
Source organism: Aegilops longissima (assembly GCA_021605205.1). NCBI lineage: Eukaryota > Viridiplantae > Streptophyta > Magnoliopsida > Poales > Poaceae > Aegilops > Aegilops longissima. Next base: position 163,814,846 of record CM038681.1, on the reverse strand, counting down.
TGGGATAAATTGACAAAGACACTAACCATTGATACTTATGAGTTCTTGATCTGTAATCCAGTGGTGTCGTGAAGCTGCCAACTCCTTCACAATGTCATTTCCTGCCATGTCTTGACCTGAACAATACCATATTGTGTTAATGCAATTTTAAACTATGTCACTTTATTCGTCAGTAAGAAATGTGATGAATTGTCAAGACCGATACTTTTATGTGCAAAACCTGTCATCCGTCTCGCTTGTTTATCTTTCAGAGTGAGGAAGATATAAGTGTTGAACAAGCGCAGCTATCATCATCTTGCTCACTTCTTGCTTGCTGCAGCTCACAAAGAGGCTAACCTTTCTTGAACTCTATTGAAGTGTCACGGTTTTTTATATTAGTTTGTCGGCGTGTTTATTTGCACTGGTGGCAATCTTTGATGCCCAGTGTATGTAATCTGATGTCTGCTTGTGCTTTATTATCATAGTGCCGAACTTTGATGCCTAGTGGATGTAATATGCCATAATTTTTTTATTGTATAGTCTAGGTTTTTTCTTATTCACGATGCTGCGGTTATTTTACTGTATATATATCCTGTCTTCGCAGTAAACCGGGCAAACCGTAAAATTATGGTACATAATCGGGTCGTCATGCAATCACGATGTATGATCCACATCATGGGCCAGGTCAAACTGGGACTAGTCGATTCGGGCCTTTAATAGGCCGAGTAACCCCCAGCCCTCTTTTCGCAAGAAAACTCAATGGGCTTTAGGAGGTCGAGAAGTAGGTTGGACTCAAACGTGCGAATAGCTCACGGGCCGGCAGCAGTCGAAATGGACCCCACCCATGATTGTGCGAATCAATTCACGTGCTTTTAACAGCCAAAGTTGTCTCGGTCCTTGTTTGGCCCAATCAGATATCGGTCATGAAAGCAGCCGGATGCAAACCGGTCGTAGTTAGGCCCAACTATATGACGGGCTTTTAACAGCCGAAATTAATATAGGGCCGAATGTTAAATGGGCCCTTAACAGGCGAAACTAATATCGGTCAATTACTAAATGGGCCTTTAGCAAGTGGGCCCAAAAGCATAGCGTCCAGCCAATGGGCCGAATCTGATATGGGCCATAATTTAGCCCAAAGCCTCTTAAAGCGCCGGACCTAATCTGGGCCGTGATTTGGCCCATAAAGTGGGAGGCTTTTAACGGGTCGGATCTTATATGGGCCATTATTAGGCCCGGAACGTGGCAGACCATTAATGGACCGGGTCAAATATGGGCCGACATTTGGCCCAAAACATGGCAGCCAGTTAATGGGCCGGCCTACTAGGGTCCTCAAAATCTTGTGGGCCTACAACCGGGCCGCCCATTAATGTCGGCGAAATTGTGGGCCTTTAGCTAGGCCGCCCATTATGATCCGCAAGAATTTTGTGGGTTTTACCGGCCGCCCATTATGGCACACAAAATCATGTGGGCCTTTATGGGCGGCCAAATATGACCCGCGAAATCTTGTGGGCCTTTAGCTGGGCCAGCCCATTATAGTCCGCAAAATCTCGTGGGCCTTTAACTGGGTCGGCCCATTATGGTCCGCAAAATCTTGTGGGCCTTTAGTTGGGCCGGCCCATTTAAACTTGATGGGCCGTGCCACGTGTCGACGTATCATAGGCGCCTTCTGTCCAATGAGTGGATGACATCTGTCCTAACGACCAGCCGACACGTGGAAATTTCCCATTGGTCGGGGCTGTTAACGGGTTATCGGATCCAAATTCCGAACCGATAGCTTAACGGCGTTCCGTTACGGTGGATGCCACGTGTCGGTCACCCTTGACGAAAGCACTTCGGTGACGCGCGATTTATCGTCATGGAAGTGGACACTTCCGTGATGATAATTTTGGTAATGTCATGGAACACTTCTACGACAGCACAGGTATGACTATCTTGATTCTGTCATAAATTTGTCATGGATGTACATGCATGACAAAAAACGCGACCTACTGTGACAAACACGTATCATCACGGAAGTGTATTTTTTTTGTAGTGGGCGCCGTTGCCGAGGAGACATCATCAACATCTACCTGGTTCCTAATCACAAATCTCATCTCCTCGCAATTTACATTATTTGCCATTTGCCTCTCGTTTTCCTCTCCCCCACTTAAAAAAATTTGTCGTTTTATTCGCCCTTTTTTTCGTTCGCCGTTTTATCGTCAGAACTGTTTTTGAGTGCAATAATGTTGCGTACTCACAATGAATCAAGAGAACACAAAGTTGTTTTATATCCTAATACCAACAACAATGATTTTTTTAGCACTCCGATTGCTCCTCCCTCAACTAGTGCGGAGTCTTGTGATATTAATACCGCTTTGCTGAATCTTGTTATGAAAGGTCAATTTTCTGGTACTCCTAATGAGGATGTCACGTCCCATCTTTACACATTCGTGGAATTATGTGATATGCCAAAGAAAAAAGATATGGACAATGATGTTGTGAAGTTGAAATTGTTTCCATTTTCTTAGCGATATCGTGCAAAAATTTAGTTTTCTTCTTTGCCTCGCAATAGTATCGATTATTGGGATAAGTGCAAGGATGCTTTTATTACTAAGTATTTTCCGCCCGCAAAAATTATTTCCCTTAGAACCCAGATCATGAATTTCAAGCAAATTGAACATGAGCATGTTGTACAATCTTGGGGAAGGATGAAATTGATGCTAAGGAATTGCCCAACTCATGGGTTAAATTTTTGGATGATCATACAAAAAATTTATGTTGCACAATTTTGTTTCTCGTAATCTTTTAGATTCTGCCGCGAGTGGTACTTTTATGAAAATTACTTTAGGAGAAGCCACCAAATTACTTTTTCCCACAATGGCATACAGAAAGAGCTCCTACTAGTAAAAAGGTTAATTCGGTTGAAGAAATTTCTTCTTTGAATGAAAAAAGTTGATGCTCTTATGAAGTTGGTTGCTAATAAAAGTGCTCCTATTGATTTTAATAATGTGCCTTTGTCTACTTTGATTGAGAAAAATAGTGATGCCATAGATGTGAATTTTATCTCGTGAAACAATTTCAATAACAATGCTTATAGAGGTAATTTTATTCCTAGGCCTTTTCCTAGTAATTCCTCTAATAATTATGGCAATTCCTATGGTAGTCCTTCTTACCATAATAATAGGAACACCTCTGATATTGAGAACAATATTAAAGAATTTATCAACACTCAAAAAGTTTTCAATGCTACTATGGAAGAAAAGTTGAATAAGATTGATAATTTGTCTAGAAGTGTTGACAGAATTTCTCATGATGTGGAAAATCTCAAGATGAAAATTTTTGTGCCTAAGGTTGAGGAATCAATTAAAGCTCTTTATGTTTCTTTGGATGAAAGTAAGAAAAGAACCGCTATGCTTAGAGCTAGAAGAGAATTTTTAGAAAAAGTGATGAAGATCTTAAAATGATTGGTGTTTCTTCTATTGATTCCTTGTTTAGTAAAATTAAGATTGATGAAAAAGGGACTGAAGAAGAGTCAACTTTAGCTAGAAGGCGTCCCGATAATTCGGAGGGTGAAAATATTGTTGATAAAATTGATAAAAGTGGGTTTGAGGAGGTCAAGACTTTAACTAGTGATGTGCCCACTCTTTTGCATTACAAAGACTTTAATTATGATAGTTGCTCTTTAATTGATTATATTTCTTTGTTGCAATCCATGATAAATTCACCCCATGCTTATGAACAAAATAAAGATTTTACTAAACGTATTGTTGATGCTATGATGAAAGCTTTAGAAGAAAAGTTGGAATTAGAAGTTTCAATTCCTAGAAAATTACATGATGAACGGGAACCTACTATCAAAGTCAAGATTAAAAATTATGAGTATTTTGCTTTATGTGACTTGGGTGCTAGTGTTTCTACAATTCCGAAATATTTATGTGATGTGCTTGGTCTTATCGATCTCGAAGAATGTTCTTTAAATTTGCACTTGGCGGATTCTACTATTAAAAATCCTATGGGAAGAATTAATGACGTTCTTATTCTTGCAAATAGGAATTATGTGCCCATACATTTCATTGTTCTTGATATTGATTGCAATCCGTCTTGTCCAATTATTCTTGGTAGACCGTTTTTACGTACTATTGGTGCCGTGATTGATATGAAAGAAGGCAATATTAAATTTCAATTTCCAGTAAGGAAGGGTATGGAACACTTCCCTAGAACAAGAATTAGGCCACCATATGAATAAATCATGAGGGCATGTTATGGATCTACTCCCTCCATTCCTAAATGTAAGTCTTTTTAGAGCTTCCACTATGGACTACATACGGAGCAAAATGAGTGAATCTACACTCTAAAATATGTCTATATACATCTGTATGTAGTTTGTAGTGAAATCTCTAAAAAGACTTACATTTAGGAACGGAGGGAGTAGAAACAAAGATGACAACACTTAGATCCTTGCTTTATGCCAAGCTAGGGGCGTAAAACGATAGTGCTAGTTGGGAGGCAACCCAATGAATAAAATTTATTTTTGTCTTTTTCTTTCTGTTCTTGAGTGCTTGCACAATTATGCTACTGTTATGTTTATGTTTTTTGTGTTTTAATTTGTGTTTGTGCCAAGTAAAGCCTTTATGATTATGTTGAGTGATAGTTGCTTTGATCTTGTTGGAAAATAGAAACTTTTGCGTCCAGAAAAACAATTTTCAAAAATAACAGAATTGACGAATTATTCTGAATTTTTTACACAAGATTGATATACAAATTTCTCACGTTGTCCTAATTTTTCAGAATTTTTCGAGTTACAGAAGTATTCGAAGTTTTCAGATTGCTACAGATTGTTCTGTTTTTGACAGATTGAACATAATGGGCTAGGGATAAATTATTTTAGCGTTGATATTTTGAAAGACATGGTTGCTTGTTGATATGCTTGAGTATTGAAATTATCATGTCAAAACAAGACTATTTCTTTGAACCATATAAGAGTCCAAATGTCCATGCTACAAAGAAAAGAATATGTGATGAACACGTTAGGCAGCATTCCACATCAAAAATTCTGTTTATATCATTTACCTACTCGAGGACGAGCAGGAATTAAGCTTGGGGATGCTGATACGTCTCCAAAGTATCTATAACTTTTGATTGTTCCATGCTGTTATATTATCATTCTTGGATGTTTTACAATCATTTTATACTCATTTTATAACATTTTTTGGTACTAACCTATTGACATAGTGCCAAGTATCAGTTGCTGTTTTGTGCATGTTTTTTACATCGCAGGAAATCAATATCAAACGGAGTCCAAACGTAGAAAAACTTTTTGTGGATTTTTTTGGACCAGAAGGCATCCAGTGGGCCGGAGAAGAACCTAGGGGATGCTCCGAGGGGAGCATTTCCCTACAAGTAATTGGATCCCATATGGAAATATTTAGTGAAGTAGAATGGAAAAAATCGAGTGCAACTACACAAGAACTAGTCTATAACTGTCGTTCGGAATCAGTTTTGCGCAGTGTTAACTGAAACATTGATATCTGACTCATACGGAGTCCATTTTGGCTTCACGAGTAGTCAAAATGTTTGTGACGACCAGATACTTCGAAAGATTCTTTCATAGGGAACTTTGGAGAACTTTTCTTCAGGATTTCGTTCAGAAACTTGTACAGAAACTTTCTTTATGAGCACTTGACAAACGCATTTTGAGAACATACACAATGTCCGAGCTGTGGACCTAGTGCATCATCATAACTAATGTCTCTTGCATTTCCCTACAAGTAATTGGATCTCATATGGAGATGTTTAGTGAAGTAGAATGGAAAAGATCAAGTGCAACTACACAATAACTAGTCTGTAACTGTCGTTCGGAATCAGTTTTGTGCAGTGTTAACTGAGACATGGATATCTGACTCATACGGAGTCCGTTTTGGCTCCACAAGTAATCAAAACGTTTGTGAGGACCAGATGCTTCAAAGGATTCTTTCACAGGGAACTTTTGGAGAACTTTTCTTAAGGAGTTCGTTCAGAAACTTGTATAGAAACTTTCTTAATGAGCACTCGACAAACACATTTCAAGAACATACACAAAGTCCCAGCTATGGACCTAGTGCATCATCATAACTGAGGTTTCTTGCATTTCCCCAAAATTAATTGGATCTCATATGGAGATATTTAGTGAAGTAGAATAGAAAAGTTCGAGTGCAACTACACAAGAACTAGTCTGTAACTGTCGTTCGGAATAAGTTTTGCGCGGTGTTAATTGAAACATGGATATCTGACTCATACGGAGTCCGTTTTTTCTCCACAAGTAGTCAAAACATTTGTGACGACCAGATGCTTCAAAGGATTCTTTCATAGGGAACTTTTGGAGAACTTTTCTTAAGGAGTTCGTTCAGAAACTTGTATAGAAACTTTCTTAATGAGCACTCGACAAACGCATTTCGAGAACATACACAAAGTCCCAGCTATGGACCTGGTGCATCATCATCAACGAGGTCACTTGCATTTCCCTACAAGTAATTGGATCTCATATGGAGTTGTTTAGTGAAGTATAATGCAATAAATCAAGTGCAACTACACAAGAACTAGTCTCAGAATCGCTGCTCGAAATCTGTTTTGTGCAAAGGTTAATGAAACATGGATATCTGACTCATATGGAGTCCGTTTTGGCTCCACAAGTAGGCAAAACGTTTGTGATGACCAGATGCTTCAAAGTATTATTTCATAGAGAATTTTAGAAAACTTTTCTTAAGGAGTTCGTTCAGAAACTTGTATACAAACTTTCTTAATGAGCACTCGACAAACGCATTTCGAGAACATACACAAAGTCCCAACTATGGACCTAGTGCATCATCATAACCGAGGTCTCTTGCATTTCCCTATAAGTAATTGGATCTCATATGGAGATGTTTAGTGAAGTAGAATGGAAAAAATCGAGTGCAACTACACAAGAACTAGCCTGTAACTGTCGTTCAGAATCAGTTTTGCGCAATATTAACTGAAACATGGATATCTAACTCATACAAAGTCTGTTTTGGCTCCACAAGTAGTCAAAACATTTGTGACAACCAGATACTTCAAAGTATTCTTTCATAGGGAAGTTTTGGAGAACTTTTCTTAAGGAGTTCGTCCAAAAACTTGTATAGAAACTTTCTTAATGAGCACTCGACAAGCGCATTTCGAGAACATACACAAAGTCCCAGCTATGGACCTAGTGCATCATCATAACCAAGGTCTCTAGCATTTCCCTACAGGTAATTGGATCTCATATGGAGATGTTTAGTGAAGTAGAATGGAAAAAATCGAGTGCAACTACACAAGAACTAGTGTGTAAGTGTCTTTCGGAATCAGTTTTGCGCAGTATTAACTGAAACATGGATATCTGACTCATACGGAGTCTGTTTTGGCTCCACAAGTAGTCAAGACATTGGTGACGACTAGATGCTTCAAAGGATTCTTTCATGGGGAACTTTTGGAGAACTTTTCTTAAGGAGTTCGTTCAGAAACTTGTATAGAAACTTTCTTAACGAGCGCTCGACAAACGCATTTCAAGAAAATACACAAAGTCCCCGCTATGGAGATAGTGCATCATCATAACCGAGGTCTCTTGCATTTCCCTAAAAGTAATTGGATCTCATATGGAGATGTTTAGTGATGTAGAATGGAAAAAATCAAGTGCAACTACACAAGAACTAGTCTCAGAATCGCTGCTCGAATCAGTTTTGCGCAGTGTTAACTGAAACATGGATATCTAACTCATACAGAGTCTGTTTTGGCACCACAAGTAGTCAAAACATTTGTGACAACCAGATACTTCAAAGTATTCTTTAATAGGGAACTTTTGGAGAACTTTTCTTAAGGAGTTCATTCAAAAACTTGTATAGAAACTTTCTTAATAAGCACTCGACAAACGCATTTCGAGAATATACACAAATAACCAGCTATGGACCTAGTGCATCATCATAAACGAGGTCTCTTGCATTTCCCTACTGGTAATTGGATCTCATATGGAGATGTTTACTGAAGTAGAATGGAAAAAATCGATTACAACTACACAAGAACTAGTCTGTAAGTGTCGCTCGAATCTGCTTTCTTGCAGATGTTAATCAAACATGGATATCTGACTCATACAGAGTCCGTTTTGGCTCCACAAGTAGTCAAAACGTTTGGGACGACTAGATGCTTCAAAGGATTCTTCCATAGGGAACTTTTGGAGAACTTTTCTTAAGGAGTTCGTTCAAAAACTTGTATAGAAACTTTCTTAACAAGCACTCGACAAGCGCATTTCGAGAACATACACAAAGTCCCAGCTATGGACCAAGTGCATCATCATAGCCGAGGTCTCTTGCATTTCCCTATAAGTAATTGGATCTCATATGGAGATGTTTAGTGAAGTACAATGTAAAAAATCGAGTGCAACTACACAAGAACTAGTCTCAGAATCGCTGCTCGAATCAATTTTATGCAGTGTTAATCAAAACATGGATATCGACTCATACGGAGTCCGTTTTGGCTCCACAAATAGTCAAAACGTTTTTGACGACCAGATGCTTCAAAGGATTCTTTTATAGGGAACTTTTGGAGAACTTTTCTTAAGGAGTTCGTTCAGAAACTTGTATAGAAACTTTCTTAATGAGCACTCGACAAACGCATTTCAAGAACATAGACAAAGTCCTAGCTATGGACCTAGTGCATCATCATAACCGAGGTCTCTTGCATTTCCCTACAAGTAATTGGATCTCATATAGAGATGTTTAGTGAAGTAGAATGGAAAAATCGAGTGCAACTACACAAGAACTTGTCTCAGAATCGCTGCTCAAATCAGTTTTGCGCAGTGTTAACTGAAACATGGATATCTGACTCATACGGAGTCCGTTTTGGCTCCATGAGTAGTCAAAACGTTTGTGACAACCAGATGCTTCAAAGCATTCTTTCATAGGGAAATTTTTACTTTAATTAAGGAGTTCGTTAAGAAATTTGTACAGAAACTTTCATAATGAGCACTCGACAAATGCATTTCGAGAACATACACAAAGTCCCAGCTATGGACCTAGTGCATCATTATAACCGAGGTCTCTTGCATTTCCCTACAAGTAATTGGATCTCATATGGAGATGTTTAGAGAACTATAATGGAGAAAATCAAGTGCATCTACACAAGAACTAGTCTGTAGCTGTCGTTCGGAATTAGTTTTGCGCAGTGTTAACTGAAACATGGATATCTGACTCATACGGAGTCCGTTTTGGCTCCACAAGTAAGCAAAACGTTTGTGACGACCAGATGCTTCAAAGGATTCTTTCATAGGGAACTTTTGGAGAACTTTTCTTAAGGAGTTCGTTCAGAAACTTGTATAGAAACTTTCTTAATGAGCACTCGACAAATGCATTTCGAGAACATACACAAAGTCCCAGCTATGGACCTAGTGCATCATTATAACCGAGGTCTCTTGAATTTCCCTACAAGTAATTAGATCTCATATGGAGATGTTTAGTGAAGAGGAATGGAAAAAATCAAGTGCAACTACACAAGAACTAGTCTGTAACTGTCGCTCGGAATCAGTTTTGCGCAGTGTTAACAGAAACATGAATATCTGACTCATACGGAGTCCGTTTTGGCTCCACAAGTAGTCAAATTTTTTGTCACGACCAGATGCTTCAAAGGATCCTGCATAGGGAACTTTTGGAGAACTTTTCTTAAGGATTTCGTTCAGAAACTTGTATAGAAACTTTCTTAATGAGCGCTCGACAAACACATTTCGAGAAAATACACAAAGTCCCAGCTATGGACCTAGTGTATCAACATAACCGAGGTCCCTTGCATTTCCCTACAAGTAATTAGATCTCATATGGAGATGTTTAGTGAAGTAGAATGGAAAAAATCGAGTGCAACTACACAAGAACAAGTCTGTAACTGTCGTTTGGAATTAGTTTTGCGCAGTGCTAACTGAAACATGGATATTTGACTCATACGGAGTCCGTTTTGGCTCCACAAAGTAGTCAAAACTTCTGTGACGACCAGATGCTTCAAAGGATTCTTTCATAGGGAACTTTTGGAGAACTCTTCTTAAGGAGTTTGTTCAGAAACTTGTATAGAAACTTTCTTGATGAGGACTCGACAAACGCATTTCGAGAACATACACATAGTCCCAGGTATGGACCTAGTGCATCATCATAACTGAGGTCTCTTGAATTTCCCCACAAGTAATTGGATCTCATATGGAGATGTTTAGTGTAGTAGAATGGAAAAAATCGAGTGCAACTACATAAGAACTAGTTTGTAACTGTCGTTCGGAATCGGTTTTTGCGCAGTGTTATCTGAAACATGGGTATCTGACTCATACAGAGTCCGTTTTGGCTCCACAAGTAGGCAAAACGTTTGTGTAGACCAGATGCTTCAAAGTATACTTTCATAGGGGACTTTCGGAGAAAGTTTCCTAATGAGCACTCGACAAACGCATTTCGAGAACATACACAAAGTCCCAGCTATTGACCTAGTGCGTCATCATAACCAAGGTCTATTGCATTTCCCTACAAGTAAATGGATCTCATATGGAGATGTTTAGTGAAGTAGAATGCAAAAAATCGAGTGCAACTACACAAGAGCTAGGCTGTAACTGTCGTTCGGAATCAGTTTTGCTCAGTGTTAACTGAAACATGGATATCTGACTCATCCGGAGTCCGTTTTGGCTCCACAAGTAGTCAAAACGTTTGTGACGACCAGATGCTTCAAAGGATTCTTTCATAGGGAAGTTTTGCGGAACTTTTCTTAAGGAGTTCGTTCAGAAACTTGTATAGAAACTTTCTTAATGAGCACTCGACAAACGCATTTCGAGAAAATACACAATGTCCCAGCTATGGACCTAGTGCATCATCATAACCGAGGTCTCTTGCATTTCCCTACAAGTAATTGGATCTCATATGGAAGTGTTTAGTGAAGTAGAATGGAAAAAATCGAGTGCAACTACACAAGAACTAGTCTGTAACAGTCGTTCGGAATCAGTTTTGCGCAGTGTCAACTGAAACATGGAGATGTGACTCATACGGACTGTTTTGACTCCACAAGTAGTGAAAAAGTTTGTGACGACCAGATGCTTCAAAGGATTCTTTCATAGGGAACTTTTGGAGAACTTTTCTTAAGGAGTACATTCAGAAACTTGTAGAGAAACTTTCGTAATGAGCACTCGACAAACGCATTTCGAGAACATACACGAAGTCCCAGCTATGGACCTAGTGCATCATCATAACCGAGGTCTGCAGCATTTCCCTACAAGTAATTGGATCTCATATGATGATGTTTAGTGAAGTAGAATGGAAAAAATTGAGTGGAACTACACAAGAACTAGTCTGTAACTGTCGTTCGTAATCAGTTTTGCGTAGTGTTAACTGAAACATGGATATCTGATTCATACGGAGTCCGTTTTGGCTCCACAAGTAGTCAAAACGTTTGTGATGACAAGATGATTCAAAGGATTATTTCATAGGGAACTTTTGGAGAACTTTTCTTAAGGAGTTCGTTCAGAAACTTGTATATATACTTTCTTAACGAGCACTCGACAAACGCATTTCGAGAACATACACAAAGTCCCAGCTATGGACCTAGTGCATCCTCATCACCGAGGTCTCTTGCATTTCCCTACAAGTAATTGGATCTCATATAGAGATGTTTAGAGAATGTAGAATGGAAAAAATCGAGTTCAACTACACAAGAACTAGTCTCAGAATCGCTGCTCGAATCAGTTTTTGCAAAGGTCAATCAAACATGGATATCTGACTCATACGGAGTCCGCTTTGGCTCCAAAAGTTGGCAAAACGTTTGTGACGACCATATGCTTCAAAGGATTCTTTCATAGGGAACCTTTGGAGAACTTTTCTTAAGGAGTTCGTTCAGAAACTTGTATAGAAACTTTCTTAATGACCACTTGACAAACACATTTCGAGAACATACACAAAGTCCCAGCTATGGACCTAGTGCATCATCATAACCGAGGTCTCTTGCATTTCCCTACAAGTAATTGGATCTCATATGTAGATTTTTATTGAAGTATAATGGAAAAAAAATGAGTAAAACCAAACAAGAACTAGTCTGTAACTATCGTTCGGAATCAGTTTTGCGCAGTGTTAACTGAAACATAGATATCTGACTCATACGGAGTCCGTTTTGGCTCCACAAGTAGACAAAACGTTTATGACGTCAGATGCTTCAAAGGATTCTTTCATAGGGAACTTTTGGAGAACTTTTCTTAAGGAGTTCGTTCAGAAACTTGTATAGAAACTTTCTTAATGAGCACTTGACAAACGCATTTCGAGAACATACACATAGTCCCAGCTATGGACCTAGTGCATCATCATAACCGAGGTCTGTTGTAGTTCCCTACATGTAATTGGATCTCATATGGAGATGTTTAGTGAAGTATAATGGAAAAAATCGAGGGCAATTACACAAGAACTAGTCTGTAACTGTCGTTCGGAATCAGTTTGCGCAGTGTTAACTGAAACATGGATATCTGACTCATATAGAGTGCATTTTGGCTCCACAGGTAGTCGAAATGTTTGTGACGACCAGATGCTCCAAAGGATTCTTTCATAGGGAACTTTTGGAGAACTTTTCTTTAGGAGTTCGTTCAGAAACTTGTATAAAAACTTTCTTAATGAGCATTCGACAAATGCATTTCGAGAACATACACAAATTCCCAGCTATTGACCTAGTGCGTCACCATAACCGAGGTCTCTTGAATTTTCCTACAAGTAATTGGATCTCATATGGAGATGCTTAGTGAAGTAGAATGGAAAAAATCGAGTGCAACTACACAAGAACGACTTTGTATCTGTCCTTGGGAATCAGTTTTGTGCAGTGTTAACTGAAACATAGATATCTGACTCATACAGAGTCCGTTTTGGCTCCACAAGTAGTCAAAACGTTTGTGATGACCAGATGCTTCAAAGGATTCTTTCATAGGGAGATTTTGGAGAACTTTTCTTAAGGAGTTCGTTCAGAAACTTGTATAGATACTTTCTTAATGAGCACTCGACAAACGCATTTCGAGAACACATACAAAGTCCCAGCTATGGACCTAGTGCATCATCATAACCGAGGTCTCTTGCATTTCCCTACAAGTAATTGGATCTCATATGGAGATGTTTAGTGAAGTAGAATGGAAAAAATCGAGTGCAACTACACAAGAGCTAGGCTGTAACTGTCGTTCGGAATCAGTTTTGCGAAGTGTTAACTGAAACATGGATATCTGACTCATATGGAGTCCGTTTTGGCTCCACAAGTAGTCAAAACGTTTGTGACGACCAGATGCTTCAAAGGATTCTTTCATAGGGAAGTTTTGCAGAACTTTTCTTAAGGAGTTCGTTTAGAAACTTCTATAGAAACTTTCTTAATGAGCACTCGACAAACGCATTTCGAGAACATACACAAAGTCCCAGCTATGGACCTAGTGCATCATCATAACCGAGGTCTCTTGCATTTCCCTACAAGTAATTGGATCTCATATGGAGGTGTTTAGTGAAGTAGAATGGAAAAATCGAAGGCAACTACACAAGAACTAGTCAAGAATCGCTGCTCGAATCAGTTTTGCGCAATGTCAACTGAAACATGGATATGTGACTCACACGGAGTCCGTTTTGACTCCACAAGTAGTCAAAACGTTTGTGACGACCAGATGCTTGAAAGGATTCTTTCATAGGGAACTTTTGGAGAACTTTTCTTAAGGAGTTCGTTCAGAAACCTGTATAGAAACTTTCTTATTGACCACTTGACAAACGCATTTCGATAACATACACAAAGTCCCAGCTATGGACCTAGTGCATCGTCATAACCGAGGTCTCTTGCATTTACCTACAAGTAATTGGATCTCATATGGAGATGTTTAGTGAAGTAGAATGGAAAAAATCGAGTGCAACTACACAAGAACTAGTCTCAGAATCGCTGCTCGAATCAGCTTTTGTGCAAAGTCAATCAAACATGGATATCTGACTCATACGGAGTCCGTTTTGGCTCCACAAGTAGGAAAAACATTTGTGATGACTAGATGCTTCAAAGGATTCTTTCATAGGGAACTTTTGGAGAAATTTTCTCAAAGAGTTCGTTGAGAAACTTGTATAGAAACTTTCTTAATGAGCACTCGACAAACGTATTTTGAGAACATACACAAAGTCCCTGCTATGGACCTAGGGCATCCTCATAACTGAGGTCTCTTGCATTTCCCTACAAGTAATTGGATCTCATATGGAGATGTTTATTGAAGTAGAATTGAAAAAATCGAGTGCAACTACACAAGAACTAGTCTGTAACTGTCTTCGGAATCAGTTTTGCGCAGTGTTAACTGAAACATGGATATCTGACTCATACGGAGTCCGTTTTGGCTCCACAAGTAGTCAAAACGTTTGTGACGACCAGATTCTTCAAAGGATTCTTTCATAGGAAACTTTTGGACAACTTTTCTTAAGGAGTTCATTCAACTTGTATGGAAACTTTCTTAATGAGCACCCGACAAATGCATTTCGAGAACATACACAAAGTCCCAGCTATGGACCTAGTGCATCATCATAACCGAGGTCTCTTGCATTTCCCTATATGTAATTGGATCTTATCTAGAGATGTTTAGTGAAGTACAATGGAAAAAATCGAGTGCAACTACACAAGAACTAGTCTGTAACTGTCGTTCGGATTCAGTTTTGCGTAGAGTCAACTGAAACATGGATATCTGACTCATACGGAGTCCGTTTGGCTCCACAAGTAGTCAAAACATTTGTGACGACCATATGATTCAAAGGATTCTTTCAGAGGGAACTTTTGGAGAACTTTTTTTAAGGAGTTCGTTGAGAAACTTGTAAAGAAACTTTCTTAATGAGCACTCGACAAACGCATTTCGAGAACATACACAAAGTCCCAGCTATGGACCCTAGTGCATCCTCATCACCGAGGTCTCTTGCATTTCCCTACAAGTAATTGTATCTCATATAGAGATGTTTAGAGAAAGTAGAATGGAAAAAATCGAGTGCAACTACACAAGAACTAGTCTGTAACAGTCGTTCAGAATCAGTTTTGCGCAGTGTCAACTGAAACATGGATATCTGACTCATACGTAGTCCGTATTGGCTCTACAAGTATTCAAAATGTTTGTGGCGAACATATGCTTCAAAGGATTCTTTCATAGGGAACTTTTGGAGAACTTTTCTTAAGGAGTTCATTCAGAAACTTGTATAGAAACTTTCTTAATGACCACTCGACAAACGCATTTCGAGAACATACACAAAGTCCCAGCTATGGACCTAGTGCATCATCATAACCTAGGTCTGCTGCATTTCCCTACAAGTAATTCGATCTCATATGGAGATGTTTAGTGAAGTAGAATGGAAAAAATTGAGTGCAACTACACAAGAACTAGTCTGTAACTGTCGTTCATAATAAGTTTTGCGCAGTGTGAACTGAAACATGGATATGTGACCCATACGGAGTCCGTTTTGGCTCCACAAGTAGGAAAAACATTTGTGACGACTAGATGCTTCAATGGATTCTTTCATAGGGAAATTTTGGGGAACTTTTCTTAAGGAGTTTGTTCAGAAACTTGTAGAGAAACTTTTTTAATGAGCACTCGACAAACGCATTTCGAGAACATACACAAAGTCCCAGCTATGGTCCTAGTGCATCATCATAACCGAGGTCTCTTGCATTTACCTACAAGTATGGATCTCATATGGAGATGTTTAGTGAAGTAGAATGGAAAAAATTGAGTGCAACTACACAAGAACTAGTCTCAGAATCGCTGCTCGAATTAGTTTTATGCAAAGGTCAATCAAACATGGATATCTGACTCAGACGGAGTCTGTTTTGGCTCCACAAGTAGGAAAAACATTTTTGACGACCAGATGCTTCAAAGGATTCTTTCATAGGGAACTTTTGGAGAACTTTTCTCAAAGAGTTCGTTGAGAAACTTGTATAGAAACTTTCTTAATGAGCACTCGACAAACGCATTTTGAGCACATACACAAAGTCCCAGCTATGAACCTAGTGCATCCTCATAACCGAGGTCTCATGCATTTCCCTACAAGTAATTGGATCTCATATGGAGATATTTAGTGAAGTAGAATGGAAAAAATCGAGTGCAACTACACAAGAACTAGTCTCAGAATCGCTGCTCGAATCAGCTTTTATGCAGTGTTAATCAAACATGAATATCTGACTCATATGGAGTCCGTTTTGGCTCCACAAGTAGTCGAAACATTTGTGACGACCAGATTATTCAAAGGATTCTTTCATTGGGAACTTTTGGAGAACTTTTCTTAAGGAGTTCGTTCAGAAACTTGTATGGAAACTTTCTTAATGAGCACTCGACAAACACATTTCGAGAACATACACAAAGTCCCAGCTATGGACCTAGTGCATCATCATAACCGAGGTCTCTTGCATTTCCCTACAAGTAATTGGATCTTATATAGAGATGTTTAGTGAAGTACAATGGAAAACATCGAGTACAACTACACAAGAACTAGTCTGTAACTATCGTTCGGATTCAGTTTTGCGCAGTGTCAACTGAAACATGGATATCTGACTCATACGGAGTTCATTTTTGCTCCACAAGTAGTCAAAACGTTTGTGACGACCAGATGCTTCAAAGGATTCTTTCATAGGGAACTTTTGGAGAACTTTTTTTAAGGAGTTCGTTGAGAAACTTGTAAAGATACTTTCTTAATGAGCACTCGAAAAACGCATTTCGAGAACATACACAAAGTCCCAACTATGGACCTAGTGCATCCTCATCACCGAGGTCTCTTGCATTTCCCTACAAGTAATTGGATCTCATATGGAGATGTTTAGTGAAGTAGAATGGAAAAAATCGAGTGCAACTAGGCATGAACTAGTTTGTAATTGTCGTTCGGAATCAGTTTTGCGCAGTGTCAACTGAAACATGGATATCTGAATCATACGGAGTCCGTTTTGGTTCCACAAGTAGTCAAATCGTTTGTGACGACCAGATGCTTCAAAGGGTTCTTTCATAGGGAAATTTTGGAGAACTCTTTTTTAGGAGTTTGCTCAGAAACTTGTATAGAAACTTTCTTAATGAGCACTCGACAAACCAATTTCGAGATCATACACAAAGTCCCAGCTATGGACCTATTGCATCCTCATCACGGAGGTCTCTTGCATTTCCCTACAAATAATTGGATCTCATATGGATATGTTTAGTGAAGTAGAATGGAAAAAATCGAATGCAACTACACAAGAACTAGTGTGTAACTGTTGTTCGGAATCAGTTTTGCGCAATGCAAACTGAAACATGGATATCTGACTCATACGGATTCCGTTTTGTCTCCACAAGTTGTCAAAACGTTTGTGACGACCAGATGCTTCAAAGAATTCTTACATAGAGAACTTTTGGAGAACTTTTCTTAAGGAGTTCGTTCAGAAACTTGTATAGAAACTTTTTAATGAGCACTCGACAAACGCATTCCCATAACATACACAAAGTCCTAGCTATGGACCTAGTGCATAATCATAACCGAGGTCTCTTGCATTTCCCTACATGTAATTGGATCTCATGTGGAGATTTTTAGTGAAGTAGAATGTTAAAAATCGAGTGCAACTACACAACAACTAGTCTATAACTGTCGTTCGGAATCAGTTTTGCGCAGTGTCAACTGAAACATGGATATCTGACTCATACGGAGTCTGTTTTGGCTCCACAAGTAGTCAAAATGTTTGTGACGTCCAGATGCTTCAAAGGATTCTTTCATAGGGAACTTTTGGAGATCTTTTCTTAAGGAGTTTGTTCAGAAACTTGTATAGAAACTTTCTTAATGAGCACTCGACAAACGCATTTCGAGAACATACACAAAGTCCCAGCTATGGACCTAGTGCATCCTCATCACCGAGGTCTCTTGCATTTCCCTACAAGTAATTATATCTCATATAGAGATGTTGAGAGAATGTAGAATGGAAAAAATCGAGTGCAAGTACACAAGAACTAGTCTGTAACTGTCGTTCGGAATCAGTTTTGCGTAGTGTCAACTGAAACATGGATATCTCACTCTTACGGAGTCCGTATTGGCTCCACAAGTAGTCAAAATGTTTGTGTCGACCATATGCTTCAAAGGATTCTTTCACAGGGAACTTTTGGAGAACTTTTCTTAAGGAGTTCATTCAGAAACTTGTATAGAAACTTTCTTAATGACCACTCGACAAACGCATTTCGAGAACATACACAAAGTCCCAGCTATGGACCTAGTGCATCATCATAACCGAGGTATGATGCATTTCCCTACAAGTAATTGGATCTCATATGGAGATGTTTAGTGAAGTAGAATGGAAAATATCGAGTGCAACTAGACAAGAACTAGTCTGTAACTGTCGTGCATAATAAGTTTTGCGCAGTGTTAACTGAAACATGGATATCTGACCCATACGGAGTCCGTTTTGGCTCCACAAGTAGTCAAAACATTTGTGACGACCAGATACTTCAAAGGATTCTTTCATAGGGAAATTTTGGAGAACTTTTCTTAAGGAGTTTGTTCAAAAACTTGTAGAGAAACTTTCTTAATAAGCACTCGACAAACGCATTTCGAGAACATACACAAAGTCCCAGCTATGGACCTAGTGCATCATCATAACCGAGGTCTCTTGCATTTCCCTACAAGTAATTGGATCTCATATGGATATATTTAGTGAAGTAGAATGGAAAAAATCGAGTGCAACTACACAAGAACTAGTCTCAGAATCGCTGCTCGAATCGGTTTTATGCAGTGTTAATCAAACATGGATATCTGGCTCATACGGAGTCCGTCTTGGCTGCACCATTAGTCAAAACATTTGTGACGACCAGAATCTTCAAAGGAATCTTTCATAGGGAACTTTTGGAGAACTTTTCTTAAGGAGTTCGTTCAGAAACTTCTATGGAAACTTTCTTAATGAGCACCCGACAAACGCATTTCGAGAACATACACAAAGTCCCAGCTATGGACCTAGTGCATCAACATAACCGAGGTCTCTTGAATTTCCCTACAAGTAATTGAATCTTATATATAGACGTTTAGTGAATTACAATGGAAAAAATCGAGTGCAACTACACAAGAACTAGTCTGTAACTGTCATTCAGATTCAGTTTTGCTCAGTGTCAACTGAAACATGGATATTTGACTCATACGGAGTCCGTTTTGGCTCCACAAGTAGTCAAAACGTTTGTGACGACAAGATGCTTCAAAGGATTCTTTCATAGGGAACTTTTTTTAAGGAGTTCGTTGAGAAACTTGTAAAGAAACTTTCTAAATGAGCACTCGACAAATGCATTTCGAGAACATACACAAAGTCCCAGCTATGGACCTAGTGCATCCTCATCACCGAGGTCCTTTTGCATTTCCCTACAAGTAATTGGATCTCATATGGAGATGTTTAGTGAAGTAGAATGGAAAACATCGAGTGCAACTAGACATGAACTAGTCTCAGAATCGCTGCTCGAATCAGGTTTTATGTAGTGTCAATCAAACATGGATATCTGACTCATACGGAGTCCCTTTTGGCTCCACAAGTAGTCAAAACGTTTGTGATGACCAGATGCTTCAAAGGATTCTTTCATAGGGAATTTTGGAGAACTTTTCTTAAGGAGTTCGTTCAGAAACTTGTATGAAATCTTTCTTAATGAGCACTCGACAAACACATTTTGAGAACATACACAAAGTCTCAGCTATGGACCTAGTCCATCATCATAACCGAGCTCTCATGCATTTCCCTACAACTAATTGGATCTCATATGGAGATGTTTAGTGAAGTAGAATGGAAAAAATCGAGTGCAACTACACAAGAACTAGTCTGTAACTGTCGTTCGGAATCAGTTTTGCGCAGTGTTAACTAAAACATGGATATCTGACTCATACAGAGTCCGTTTTGGCTCCACAAGTAGTCAAAATGTTTGTGACGACCAGATGCTTCAAAGGATTCTTTCATAGGGAACATTTGGAGAACTTTTTTCAGGAGTTTGTTCAAAAACTTGTAAAGAAACTTTCTATATGAGCACTCGACAAACTAATTTTGAGAACATATACAAAGTCCCAGCTATGGACCTATTGCATCCTCATCACCGAGGTCTATTGCATTTCCCTACATGTAATTTGATCTCATTTGGATATGTTTAGTGAAGTAGAATGGAAAAAATCGAGTGCAACTACACAAAACTAGTCTCAGAATCGCTGCTCGAATCAGTTTTATGAGTGTTAATCAAACATGGATATCTCGACTCATACGGAGTCCGTCTTGGCTCCACAAGTAGTCAAAACATTTGTGACGACCAGATTCTTCAAAGGAATCTTTCATAGGAACTTTTGGAGAACTTTTCTTAAGGAGTTCGCTCAGAAACTTGTATAGAAACTTTCTTAATGAGCACCGACAAACGATTTCGAGAACATACACAAAGTCCCAGCTATGGACCTAGTGCATCATCATAACCAAGGTCTCTTGCATTTCCTACAAGTAATTGGATCTCATATAGATGTTTAGTGAAGTAGAATGGAAAAATCGAGTGCAACTACACAAGAACTAGTCCACAAGTAGTCAAAACATTTGTGACGACCAGATTCTTCAAAGGAATCTTTCATAGGGAACTTTTGGAGAACTTTTCTTAAGGATTTCGTTCAGAAACTTGTATGGAAACTTTCTTAATGAGCACCCGACAAACGCATTTCGAGAACATACACAAAGTCCCAGCTATGGACCTAGTGCATCATCATAACCAAGGTATCTTGCATTTCCCTACAAGTAATTGGATCTTATATATAGATGTTTAGTGAAGTACAATGGAAAAAATCGAGTGCAACTACACAAGAACTAGTCTGTAATTGTCGTTCAGATTCAGTTTTGCGCAGTGTCAACTGAAACATGGATATCTGACACATACGGAGTCCGTTTTGGCTCCACAAGTAGTCAAAACGTTTGTGACGACAAGATGCTTCAAAAGATTCTTTCATAGGGAACTTTTGGAGAACTTTTTTTAAGGAGTTCATTGAGAAACTTGTAAAGAAACTTTCTAAATGAGCACTCGACAAACGCATTACGAGAACATACACAAAGTCCCAGCTATGGGCGTAGTGCATCCTCATCACCGAGGTCTCTTGCATTTCCCTACAAGTAATTGGATCTCATATGGAGATGTTTAGTGAAGTAGAATGGAAAAAATGAGTGCAACTAGACATGAACTAGTCTGTAACTGTCGTTCGGAATCAGTTTTGCGTAGTGCCAACTGAAACATGGATATCTGACTCATACGGAGTCCGTTTTGGCTCCACAAGTAGTCAAAACGTTTGTGATGACCAGATGCTTCAAAGGATTCTTTCATAGGGAAATTTTGGAGAACTTTTTTTAAGGAGTTCGTTTAGAAACTTGTATGGAATCTTTCTTAATGAGCACTCGACAAACACATTTCGAGAACATACACAAAGTCCCAGCTATGGACCTAGTGCAACATCATAACCGAGGTCTATTGCATTTCCCTACAACTAATTGGATCTGATATGGAGATGTTTAGTGAAGTAGAATGGAAAAAATCGAGTGCAATTACACAAGAACTAGTCTCAGAATCGCTGCTCGAATC
This sequence comes from Aegilops longissima, assembly GCA_021605205.1. Taxonomy (NCBI): domain Eukaryota; kingdom Viridiplantae; phylum Streptophyta; class Magnoliopsida; order Poales; family Poaceae; genus Aegilops; species Aegilops longissima. The sequence goes on along the minus strand of CM038681.1, from coordinate 163,793,314 downwards.
AGTTTTGCAAGGTTAACTAAAACATGGATATCTGACTCATACAGAGTCCGTTTTGGCTCCACAAGTAGTCAAAACGTTTGTGACGACCATATGCTTCAAAGTACTCTTTCATAGGGAACATTTGGACAACGTTCTTTCAGGAGTTTGTTCAAAAACTTGTAAAGAAACTTTCTTAATGAGCACTCGACAAACCAATTTCGAGAACATACACAAAGTCCCAGCTATGGACCTATTGCATCCTCATCACCGAGGTCTATTGCATTTACCTACAAGTAATTGGATGTCATATGGATATGTTTAGTGAAGTAGAAAGGAAAAAATCAAGTGCAACTACACAAGAACTAGTCTCAGAATCGCTGCTCGAATCAGCTTTTGCAGTTGTCAATCTGAATCATGGATATCTGACTCATACGGAGTCCGTTTTGGCTCCACAAGTAGTCAAAACGTTTGTGAGGACCAGATGCTTCAAAGGATTCTTTCATAGGGAACTTTTGGAGAAAATTTTTTAAGGAGTTCGTACAGAAACTTTTATAGAAACTTTCTTAATGAGCACTCGACAAACAAATTTCGAGAACATACACAAAGTCCCAGCTATGGACCTAGTTCATCCTCATCACCGAGGTCTCTTGCATTTCCCTACAAGTAATTGGATATCATATGGAGATGTTTAGTGAAGTACAATGGAAAAAATCGAGTGCAATTATACAAGAACTAGTGTGTAACTGTCGTTCGGAATCAGTTTTGCGCAGTGTTAACTCAAACATGGATATCTGACTCATTAGGAGTACGTTTCGGCTCCACAAGTAGTCAAAACGTTTGTGACGACCAGAGGCTTCAAAGGATTCTTTCATAGGGAACCTTTGGAGAACTTTTTTTAAGGAGTTCGTTCAGAAACTTGTATAGAAACTTTCTTAATGAGCACTCGACAAACCAATTTCGATAACATACACAAAGTCCCAGCTATGGACCTAGTGCATACTCATCACCGAGGTCTCTTGCATTTCCGTACAAGTAATTGGATCTCATATGGAGATGTTTAGTGAAGTGGAATGGAAAAAATCGTGTGCAACTATAGAAGAACTAGTCTGTAACTATCGTTCGGAATCAGTTTTGCGCAGTGTAAACTGAAACATGGATATCTGACTCATACGGAGTCTGTTTTGACTCCACAAGTAGTCAAAACGTTTGTGCCGACCAGATGCTTCAAAGGATTCTTTCATAGGGAACTTTTGGAGAACTTATTTTAAGGAGTTCGTTTAGAAACTTGTATAGGAACTTTCTTAATGAGCACTCGACAAACCAATTTTGAGAACATACACAAAGTCCCAGCTATGGATCTAGTGCATCCTCCTCACCGAGGTCTCTTGCATTTCCCCACAAGTAATTGGATCTCATATGGAGATGTTTAGTGAAGTAGAATGGAAAAAATCGAGTGCAACTACATAAGAACTAGTCTCAGAATCGCTGCTCGAATCAGTTTTATGCAGTGTTAATGAAACATGGATATCGACTCATACGGAGTCCGTTTGGCTCCACAAGTAGTCGAAACTTTTGTGACGACCAGATGCTTCAAAGGATTCTTTCATAGGGAACTTTTGGATAACTTTTCTTAAGGAGTTCGTTCAGAAACTTGTATAGAAACTTTCTTAATGAGCACTCGACAAACGATTTCGAGAACATACACAAAGTCCCAGCTATGGACCTAGTGCATCATCATAACCAAGGTCTCTTGCATTTCCTACAAGTAATTGGATCTCATATGGAGATGTTTAGTGAAGTAGAATGGAAAAATCGAGTGCAACTACACAAGAACTAGTCAATAATCGCTGCTTCGAATCAGTTTTATGCAAAGGTTAATCAAACATGGATATCTGACTCATACGGAGTCCGTTTTGACTCCACAAGTAGTCAAAACTTTGTGACGACCAGATGCTTCAAAGGATTCTTTCATAGGGAACTTTTGGAGAACATTTTTAAGGAGTTCGCTCGAAACTTGTATAGAAACTTTCTTAATGAGCACTCGACAAACCAATTTCGAAAACATACACAAAGTCCTAGCTATGGACCTATTGCATCCTCATCACCGAGGTCTCTTGAATTTCCTACAAGTAATTGGATCTCATATGGAGATGTTTACTGAAGTAGAATGGAAAAAATCGAGTGCAACTACACAAGAACTAGTCTATAACTGTTGTTCGGAATCAGTTTTGCGCAGTGTTAACTGAAACATGGATATATGACTCATACGGAGTCCGTATTGGCTCCACAAGTAGTCAAAACGTTTGTGACAACCAGATGCTTCAAAGGATTCTTTCATAGGGAACTTTTGGAGAACTTTTTTTAAGGAGTTTGTTCAGAAACTTGTATAGAAACTTTCTTAATGAGCACTCGACAAACCAATTTCGAGAACATACACAAAGTCCCAGCTATGGACCTAGTGCATCCTCATCACCGAGGTCTCTTGCAATTCCATACAAGAATTGGATCTCATATGGAGATGTTTAGTGAAGTAGAATGGAAAAAATCGAGTGCAACTACACAAGAACTAGTCTCAGAATCGCTGCTCGAATCAGTTTTTGCAAAGGTTAATCAAACATGGATATATGACTCATACGGGGTCCGTTTTGGCTCCACAAGTAGTCAAAACGTTTGTGACGACCAGATTCTTCAAAGGATTCTTTCATAGGGAACTTTTGGAGAACTTTTCTTAAGGAGTTCGTTCAGAAACTTGTATAGAAACTTTCTTAATGAGCACTCGACAAACGCATTTCGAGAACATACACAAAGTTCCAGCTATGGACCTAGTGCATCATCATAACCGAGGTCTCTTGCATTTCCCTACAAGTAATTGGATCTCATATGGAGATGTTTAGTGAAGTAGAATGGAAAAAATCGAGTGCAATTACACAAGAACTAGTGTAATCGCTGCTCGAATCAGTTTTTGCGCAAATGTTAATCTGAAACATGGATATCGACTCATACGGAGTCCGCTTTGGCTCCACAAGAAGTCAAAACGCTTTGTGACGACCAGATTCTTCAAAGGATTCTTTCATAGGGAACTTTTGGAGAACTTTTTTAAGGAGTTTGTTCAGAAACTTGTATAGAAACTTTCTTAATGAGCACTCGACAAACCATTTCGAGAACATACACAAAGTCCCAGCTATGGACCTAGTGCATCCTCATCACCGAGGTCTCTTGCATTTCCTACAAGTAATTGGATCTCATATGGAGATGTTTAGTGAAGTAGAATGGAAAAATCGAGTGCAACTACACAAGAACTAGTCTCAGAATCGCTGCTCGAATCAGTTTTGCATGATGGTTAATCAAACATGGATATCTGATTCATACGGAGTCCGTTTGGCTCCACAAGTAGTCAAAACGTTTGTGACGACCAGATGCTTCAAAGGATTCTTTCATAGGGAACTTTTGGAGAACTTTTCTTAAGGAATTCGTTCAGAAACTTGTATAGAAACTTTCTTAATGAGCACTCGACAAACGCATTTCAGAACATACACAAAGTCCCAGCTATGACCTAGTGCATAATCATAACCAAGCTCTCTTGCATTTCCCTACAAGTAATTGGATCTCATATGGAGATGTTTAGTGAAGTGGAATGGAAAACATCAAGTGCAACTACACAAGAACTAGTCAATAATCGTGCTCGAATCAGTTTTGCAAAGGTTAATCAAACATGGATATCTGACTCATACGGAGTCCGTTTTGACTCCACAAGTAGTCAAAACTTTGTGACGACCAGATGCTTCAAAGGATTCTTTCATAGGGAACTTTTGGAGACATTTTTGAAGGAGTTCGTTCAGAAACTTGTATAGAAACTTTCTTAATGAGCACTCGACAAACCAATTTCGATAACATACACAAAGTCCTAGCTATGGACCTATTGCATCGTCATCACCGAGGTTTCTTGAATCTCCCTACAAGTAATTGGATCTCATATGGAGATGTTTACTGAAGTAGAATGGAAAACATCGAGTGCAACTACACAAGAACTAGTCTCAGAATCGCTGCTCGAATCAGTTTTGCAAAGTTAATCAAACATGGATATCTGACTCATACGGAGTCCGTTTTGGCTCCACAAGTAGTCAAAACGTTTGTGACGACCAGATTCTTCAAAGGATTCTTTCATAGGGAACTTTTGGAGAACTTTTTTTAAGGAGTTTGTTCAGAAACTTGTATAGAAACTTTCTTAATGAGCACTCGACAAACCAATTTCGAGAACATACACAAAGTCCCAGCTATGGACCTAGTGCATCCTCATCACCGAGGTCTCTTGCAATTCCCTACAAGAATTGGATCTCATATGGAGATGTTTAGTGAAGTAGAATGGAAAAAATTGAGTGCAACTACACAAGAACTAGTCTCAGAATCGTCGCTCGAATCAGTTTTTGCAGTGTTAATCAAACATGGATATATGACTCATACGGGGTCCGTTTTGGCTCCGCAAGTAGTCAAAACGTTTGTGACGACCAGATTCTTCAAAGGATTCTTTCATAGGGAACTTTTGGAGAACTTTTCTTAAGGAGTTCGTTCAGAAACTTGTATAAAAGTTTCTTAATGAGCACTCGATAAACGCATTTCGAGAACATACACAAAGTCCTAGCTATTGACCTAGTGCATAATCATAACCAAGGTCCCTTGCATTTCCCTACAAGTAGTTAGATCTCATATGGAGATGTTTAGTGAAGTAGAATGGAAAACATCGAGTGAAACTACACAAGAACTAGTCAGTAACTAACGTTCGGAATCAGTTTTGCGCAGTGTCAACTGAAACATGGATATCAGACTCATACGGAGTATGTTTTGGCTCCACAAGTAGTCAAAACGATTGTTACGACCAGATTCTTAAAAATATTCTTTCATAGGGAACTTTTGGAGAACTTTTTTCAGGAGTTCGTTCAGAAACTTGTATAGAAACTTTCTTAATAAGCACTCGACAAAAGCATTTCGAGAACAAACACAAAGTCCCAGCTATGTACCTAGTGCATCCTCTTCACCGAGGTCTCTTGCGTTTCCCTACAAGTAATTGGATCTCATATGGAGATGTTTAGTGAAGTAGAATGGAAAAAAATCGAGTGCAACTACACAAGAACTAGTCTCTAACTGTCGTTTGGAATCAGTTTTGCACAGTGTTAACTGAAACATGGATATCTGACTCATACAAAGTCCGTTTTGGCTCCACAAGTATTCGAATAGTTTGTGACGACCAGATGCTTAAAAGGATTATTTCATAGGGGACTTTTGGAGAACTTTTCTTAAGGAGTTCGTTCAGAAACATGTATGGAAACTTTCTTAATGAGCACCCGACAAACGCATTTCGAGAACATACACAAAGTCCCAGCTATGGACCTAGTGCATCTTTATAACCGAGGTCTCTTGCATTTACCTACAAGTAATTGGATCTCATATGGAGATGTTTAGTGAAGTAGATTGGAAAACATCGAGTGCAACTACACAAGAACTAGTCTCAGAATCGCTGCTCGAATCAGTTTTTGCAAAGTTAATCAAACATGGATATCTGACTCCTACGGAGTCCGTTTTGGCTCCACAAGTAGTCAAAACGTTTGTGGCGACCAGATGCTTCAAATGATTCTTTAATAGGGAACTTTTGGGGAAATTTTTCTGAAGGAGTTCGTTTAGAAACTTGTATAGAAACTTTCTTAATGAGCACTCGACAAACGCATTTCGAGAACATACACAAAGTCCCAGCTATGGACCTAGTGCATCATCATAACTGAGGTCTGTTGCATTTTCCTACAAGTAATTTGATCTCATCTGGAGATGTTTAGTGAAGTAGAATGGAAAAAATCGAGTGCAACTACACAAGAACTAGTCTCAGAATCGCTGCTCGAATCAGTTTTGCAAAGTTAATCAAACATGGATATCTGACTCATACGGATTCTGTTTTGGCTCCACAAGTAGTCAAAACGTTTGTGACGACCAGATGCTGCAAAGGATTCTTTCATACGGAACTTTTGGAGAACTTCTCTTCAGGAGTTCGTCGAGAAACTTGTATATAAACTTTTTAATGAACACTCGACAAACGCATTTCGAGAACATACACAAAGTCCCAGCTATGGACCTAGTGCATCCTCATAACCGAGTTCTCTTGCATTTCCCTACAAGTAATTGGATCTCATATGGAGATGTTTAGTGAAGTAGAATGGAAAAAATCGAGTGCAACTACACAACAACTAGTCTATAAGTGTCGTTCGGAATCAGTTTTGCGCAGTGTTAACTGAAACATGGATATCTGAATCATACGGAGTCCGTTTTAGCTCCACAAGTAGTCAAAACTTTTGTGACGACTAGATGCTTCAAAGGATTCTTTCATAGGGAACTTTTGGAGAACTTTTCTTATGGAGTTCGTTCAGAAACATGTATGGAAATTTCTTAATGAGTACTCGACAAACGCAATTCGAGAACATACACAAAGTCCCAGCTATGGACCTAGTGCATCCTCCTCACCGAGGTCTTTTGCATTTCCCTACAAGTAATTAGATCTCTTATGGAGATGTTTAGTGAAGTAGAATGGAAAAATCGAAAGCAACTACACAAGAACTAGTCATAGAATCGCTGCTCGAATCAGTTTTGCGCAGAGTTAACTGAAACATGGATATCTGACTCATACGGAGTCCGTTTTGGCTCCACAAGTAGTCCAAACGTTTGTGACGACCATATGCTTCAAAGGATTCTTTCATAGGGAAATTTTGGAGAACTTTTTTTAAGGAGTTCGTTCAGAAACTTGTATAGGAACTTTATTAATGAGCACTCGACAAACCAATTTCGATAACATACACAAAGTCCCAGCTATGGACCTAGTGCATCATCATAACCGAGGTCTCTTGCATTTCCTACAAGTAATTGGATCTCATATGGAGATGTTTAGTGAAGTAGAATGGAAAAATCGTGTGCAACTACACAAGAACTAGTCTCAGAATCGCTGCTCGAATCAGTTTCATGCAGTGTTAATCAAACATGGATATCGACTCATGCGAGTCCGCTTTGGCTCCACAAGTAGTCAAATCTTTTGTGACGACTAGATGCTTCAAAGGATTCTTTCATAGGGAACTTTTGGAGAACTTTTCTTAAGGAGTTTGTTCAAAACTTGTATAGAAACTTTCTTAATGAGCACTCGACAAACGCATTTCGAGAACATACACAAAGTCCCAGCTATGGACCTAGTGCATCATCATAACCGAGGTCTCTTTCATTTCCTACAAGTAATTGGATCTCATATGGAGATGTTTAGTGAAGTAGAATGGAAAAATCGAGTGCAACTACACAAGAACTAGTCTCAGAATCGCTGCTCGAATCAGTTTTATGCAATGTTAATCAAACATGGATATCGACTCATACGGAGTCCATTTTGGCTCCACAAGTAGTCAAAACGCTTGTGACGACCAGATGCTTCAAAGGATTCTTTCATAGGAACTTTTGGAGAACTTTTTTAAGGAGTTCGCTCAGAAACTTGTATAGAAACTTTCTTAATGAGCACTCGACAAACCATTTCGAGAACATACACAAAGTCCCAGCTATGGACCTAGTGCATCTCATCACCGAGGTCTCTTGCATTTCCTACAAGTAATTGGATCTCATATGGAGATGTTTAGTGAAGTAGAATGGAAAAATCGTGCAACTACACAAGAACTAGTCTCAGAATCGCTGCTCGAATCAGCCTCATGCAAAGTTTAAATGAAACATGGATATCTGACTCATACAGAGTCCGTTTTGGCTCCACAAGTAGTCAAAAATTTTGTGACGACTAGATGCTTCAAAGGATTCTTTCATAGGGAACTTTTGGAGAACTTTTCTTATGGAGTTTGTTCAGAAACTTGTATAGAAACTTTCTTAATGAGTACTTGACAAATGTATTTTGAGAACATACACAAAGTCTCAGCTATGGACCTAGTGCATCCTCCTCACCGAGGTCTCTTGCATTTCCCTACAAGTAATTGGATCTCATATGGAGATTTTTAGTGAAGTAGAATGGAAAAAATCGAGTGAAACTACACAAGAACTAGTCTCAGAATCGCTGCTCGAATTAGTTTTGCAGGTTAATCAAACATGGACATCTGACTCATACGGAGTCCGTTTTGGCTCCACAAGTAGTCAAAACGTTTGTGACGACCATATGCTTCAAAGGATTCTTTCATAGGGAACTTTTGGAGAACTTTTTTAAGGAGTTTGTTTAGAAACTTGTATCGAAACTTTCTTAATGAGCACTCGACAAACCAATTTCGAGAACATACACAAAGTCCCAGCTATTGATCTAGTGCATCCTCATCACCGAGGTCTCTTGCAATTTCCTACAAGAATTGGATCTCATATGTAGATGTTTAGTGAAGTAGAATGGAAAAAATCGAGTGCAACTACACATGAACTAGTCTCAGAATCGCTGCTCGAATCGCTTATGCGCAAGGTTAACTAAAACATGGATATCTGACTCGTACGGAGTCGGTTTTGGCTCCACAAGTAGTCAAAACGTTTGTGACGACCAGATGCTTCAAAGGATTCTTTCATGGGGAACTTTTGGAGAACTTTTTTTAAGGGAGTTCGTTCAGAAACTTGTATAGAAACTTTCTTAATGAGCACTCGACAAACCAATTTCGAGAACATACACAAAGTCCCAGCTATGGACCAAGTAATTGGATCTCATATGAAGATGTTTAGTGAAGTATAATGTAAAAAATCGAGGGCAATTACACAAGAACTAGTCTGTAACTGTCGCTCGGAATCAGTTTGCGCAGTGTTAACTGAAACATGGATATCTGACTCATACGGAGTCTGTTTTGGCTCCACCGGTAGTCGTAATGTTTGTGACGACCAGATACTTCAAAGGATTCTTTCATAGGGAACTTTTGGAGAACTTTTCTTATGGAGTTCGTTCAGAAACTTGTATAGAAATTTTTCTTAATGAGCATTCGACAAAGGCATTTCGAGAACATACACAAAGTCCCAGCAATTGACCTAGTGCGTCATCATAACCGAGGTCTCTTGCATTTCCCTACAAGTAATTTGATCTCATATGGAGATATTTAGTGAAGTAGAATGGAAAAACCTAGTGCAACTAAACAAGAACAAGTGTGTAATTGTCGTACGGAATCAGTTTTGCGCAGTGTTAACTGAAACATGGATATCTGACTCATACATGGCTCCACAAGTAGTCAAAACGTTTGTGACGACCAGATGCTTCAAAGGATTCTTTCGTAGGGAACTTTTGGAGAACTTTTCGTAAGGAGTCTGTTCAGAAACTTGTATAGAAACTTTCTTAATGAGCACCCGACAAACGCATTTCGAGAACATACACAAAGTCCCAGCTATGGACCTAGTGCATCATCATAACCGAGGTCTCTTACATTTCCCTACAAGTAATTGGATCTCATATGGAGATGTTTAGTGAAATAAATGGAAAAATCGAGTGCAACTACACAAGAACTAGTCTCAGAATCGCTGCTCGAATCAGTTTTATGCATTGTTAATCGAAAATGGATATCTGACTCATACGGAGTCCGCTTTGGCTCCACAAGTAGTCAAAACGCTTGTGACGACCAGATGCTTCAAAGGATTCTTTCATAGGAACTTTTGGAGAACTTTTCTTAAGGAGTTTGTTCAGAAACTTGTATAGAAACTTTCTTAATGAGCACTCGACAAACGATTTCGAGAACATACACAAAGTCCCAGCTATGGACCTAGTGCATCATCATAACCGAGGTCTCTTGCATTTCCCTACAAGTAATTGGATCTCATATGGAGATGTTTAGTGAAGTAGAATGGAAAAATCGAGTGCAACTACACAAGAACTAGTCTCAGAATCGCTTGAATCAGCTTTATGCAAAGGTTAATCAAACATGGATATCTGACTCATACGGAGTACGTTTTGGCTCCACAAGTAGTCAAAATGTTTGTTACGACCAGATTCTTAAAAGGATTCTTTCATAGGGAACTTTTGGAGAACTTTTTTTAAGGAGTTCGTTCAGAAACTTGTATAGAAACTTTCTTAATAAGCACTCGACAAACGCATTTCGAGAACATACACAAAGTCCAAGCTATGGACCTAGTGCATCCTCATCACCGAGGTCTCTTGCATTTCCCTACAAGTAATTGTATCTCATATGGAGATGTTTAGTGAAGTAGAATGGAAAAAATCGAGTTCAACTACACAAGAACTAGTCTCTAACTGTCGTTCGGAATCAGTTTTGCGCAGTGTTAACTGAAACATGGATATCTGACTCATACGGTGTCCGTTTTGGCTCCACAAGTAGTCAAATGGTTTGTGAAAACCAGATGATTCAAAGGATTCTTTCATAGGGAACTTTCGGATAAATTTTCTTAGGGAGTTCGTTCAGAAATTTGTATGGAAACTTTCTTAATGAGCACCCGACAAACGACTTTCGAGAACATACACAAACTCCCAGCTATGGACCTAGTGCATCAATATCACCGAGGTCTCTTGCATTTGCCTACAAGTAATTGGATCTCATATGGAGATGTTTAGTGAAGTAGAATGGAAAAAATCAAGTGCAACTACACAAGAACTAGTCTCAGAATCGCTGCTCAAATCAGTTTTATGTAGTGTTAATCAAACATGGATATCTGACTCATACGGAGTCCGTTTTGGCTCCACAAGTAGTCAAAACGTTCGTGACGACCAGATGCTTCAAAGGATTCTTTAATAGGGAACTTTTGGGGAAATTTTCTTAAGGAGTTCGTGCAGAAACTTGTATAGAAACTTTCTTAATGAGCTCTCGACAAACGCATTTCGAGAACATACACAAAGTCCTAGCTATGGACCTAATGCATCATCATCATAACTGAGGTCTGTTGCATTTTCCTATAAGTAATTTGATCTCATATGGAGATTTTTAGTGAAGTAGAATGGAAAAAATCGAGTGCAACTACACAAGAACTAGTCTCAGAATCGCTGCTCGAATCAGTTTTGCGCAGTGTTAACTAAAACATGGATATCTGACTCATACGGAGTCCGTTTTGGCTCCACAAGTAGTCAAAACGTTTGTGACGACCAGATGCTTGAAAGGATTCTTTCATAGGGAACTTTTGGAGAACTTTTCTTAAGGAGTTCGTTAAGAAACTTGTATAGAAACTTTCTTAATGAGCACTCGACAAACGCATTTCGAGAACATACACAAAGTCCCAGCTATGGACCTAGTGCATCCTCATAACCGAGGTCTCTTGCATTTCCCTACAAGTAATTGGATCTCATATGGAGATGTTTAGTGAAGTAGAATGGAAAAAATCGAGTGCAACTACACAAGAACTAGTCTATAATCGCTGCTCGAATCAGTTTTATGAAGGTTAATCAAACATGTATATCTGAATCATACGGAGCCCGTTTTGGCTCCACAAGTATGCAAAACGTTTGTGACGACCAGATGCTTCAAAGGATTCTTTCATAGGGAACTTTTGGAGAACTTTTCCTAAGGAGTTCGTTCAGAAACATGTATGGAAACTTTCTTAATGAGCACCCGACAAACACATTTCGAGAACATACACAAAGTCCCAGATATGGACCTATTGCATCATCATATCCGAGGTTTCTTGCATTTCCCTACAAGTAATTGGATCTCATATGGAGATGTTTAGTGAAGTACAATGGAAAAAATCGAGTGCAACTACATAAGAACTAGTGTGTAACTGTCGTTCGGAATCAATTTTGCGCAATGTTAACTGAAACATGGATATCTGCCTCATACGGAGTCCGTTTTGGCTCCACAAGTAGTCAAAATGTTTGTGACGACCAGATGCTTCAAAGGATTCTTTCATAGGTAACTTTTGGAGAACTTTTTTTAAGGAGTTCGTTCAGAAACTTGTATAGAAACTTTCTTAATGAGCACTCGACAAACCAATTTTGAGAACATACACAAAGTCCCAGCTATCGACCTAGTGCATCCTCATCACTGAGGTCTCTTGCATTTCCCTACAAGTAATTGGATCTCATATGGAGATGTTTAGTGAAGTGGAATGGAAAAAATCGTGTGCAACGACACAAGAACTAGTCTCAGAATCGCTGCTCGAATCAGTTTTGCAAAGGTTAATCGAACATGGATATCTCGACTCATACAGAGTCCGTTTTGGCTCCATTAGTAGTCAAAACTTTCGTGACGACTAGATGCTTCAAAGGATTCTTTCATAGGGAACTTTTGGAAAACTTTTCTTATGGAGTTCGTTCAGAAACTTCTATAGAAACTTTCTTGACGAGTACTCGACAAACGCATTTCGAGAACATACACAAAGTCCCAGCTATGGACCTAGTGCATCATCATAACCGAGGTCTCTTGCATTTCCCTACAAGTAATTGGATCTCGTATGGAGATGTTTAGTGAAGTAGAATGGAAAAAATAGAGTGCAACTACACAAGAACTAGTCTGTAACTGTCGTTCGGAATAAGTTTTGCGCAATGTTAACTGAAACATGGATATCTAACTCATACGGTGTCTGTTTTGGCTCCACAAGTAGTCAAAACGTTTGTGACGACCAAATGATTCAAATGATTCTTTCATAGGGAACTTTTGGAGAACTTTTCTTAAGTAGTTCGTTCAGAAACTTGTATGGAAACTTTCTTAATGAGCACCCGACAAACGCATTTCGAGAACATACACAAAGTCCCAGCTATGGACCTAGTGCATCATCATAACCAAGGTCTCTTGCATTTCTATACAAGTAATTGGATCTCATATGGAGACGTTTAGTGAAGTAGAATGGAAAAAATTGAGTGCAACTACACAAGAACTAGTCTCAGAATCGCTGCTCGAATCGGTTTTATGCAGGTCAATCAAACATGGATATCTGACTCATACGGAGTCCGTTTTGGCTCCACAAGTAGTCAAAACGTTTGTGACGACCAGATGCTTCAAAGGATTCTTTCATAGGGAACTTTTGGAGAATTTTTTCTTAAGGAGTTCGTTGAGAAACTTGTATAGAAACTTTCTTAACGAGCACTCGACAAACGCATTTCGAGAACATACACAAATTCCCAGCTATGGACCTAGTGCATCCTCATAACCGAGGTCTCTTGCATTAATCTACAAGTAATTAGATCTCATATGGAGATGTTTAGTGAAGTAGAATGGAAAAAATCGAGTGCAACTACACAAGAACTACTCTGTAACTGTCGTTCGAAATCAGTTTTGCGAAGTGTTAACTGAAACATGGATATCTGACTCATACGGAGCCCGTTTTGGCTCCACAAGTAGTCAAAATGTTTGTGATGACCAGATGCTTCAAAAGAGTATTTCATAGGGAACTTTTGGAGAACTTTTCTTAAGGAGTTCGTTCAGAAACATGTATGGAAACTTTCTTAATGAGCACCTGACAAACACATTTCGAGAACATACACAAAGTCCCAGCTATGGACCTAGTGCATCATCATAACCGAGGTCTCTTGCATTTCCCTACAAGTAATTGGATCTCATATGGAGATGTTTAGTGAAATACAATGGAAAATATCGAGTGCAACTACACAAGAACTAGTGTGTAACTGTCGTTCGGAATCAATTTTGCGCAATGTTAACTGAAACATGGATATTTGACTCATACGGAGTCCGTTTTGGCTCCACAAGTAGTCAAAACGTTTGTGACGACCAGCTGCTTAAAAGGATTCTTTCATAGGGAACTTTTGGAGAAATTTTCTTAAGAAGTTCGTTGAGAAACTTGTATAGAAACTTTCTTAATTAGCACCTGACAAACGCATTTCGAGAACATACACAAAGTCCCAGCTATGGACCTAGTGCATCATCATAACCGAGGTCTCTTACATTTCCCCACAAGTAATTGGATCTCACATGGAGATGTTTAGTGAAATAAATTGGAAAAAATCGAGTGCAACTACACAAGAACTAGTCTCAGAATCGCTGCTCGAATCAGCTTTTGCGCAGTGTTAACTGTAACATGGATATCTGACTCATACGGAGTCCGTTTTGGCTCCACAAGTAGTCAAAACTTTTGTGACGACTAGATGCTTCAAAGGATTTTTTCATAGGGAACTTTTGGAGAACTTTTCTTAAGGAGTTTGTTCAGCAACTTGTATAGAAACTTTCTTAATGAGCACTCGACAAACACATTTCGAGAACATACACAAAGTCCCAGCTATGGACCTAGTGCATCATCATAACTGAGGTCTCTTGCATTTCCCTACAAGTAATTGGATCTCATATGCAGATGTTTATTGTAGTAGAATGGAAAAAATCGAGTGCAACTACACAAGAACTAGTCTGTAACTATCGTTCGGAATCAGTTTTGCGGAGTGTTAACTGAAACATGGATATCTGACTCATACGGAGTAAGTTTTGGCTCCACAAGTAGTCAAAACGTTTGTGACGACCAGATGCTTCAATGGATTATTTCATAGGGAACTTTTGGAGAACTTTTCTTAAGGAGTTCGTTAAGTGTAGCGACCTGACCCAAAATCGGTCAAATCTCTGTGTCTGTACCATCCCAAGATCATGCTGGTACTCACAGTACATCGATAAAGTAATCAAAGTTCAATCACACCTAAATTTTATTACACGAATCTCATATAGAGTCTTTATTACAAGAGAATAAATTCGGCTCAAGGCCAACTCATGAGAAATAAACTACTAATACTGCGGAAGCGTAGAAGATAAAGCGAGTCCATCCGACTCCAAAGGGCAATCGCCAAGCGCGGAGCGTAGCCTCACTCCTGATCGGAATAAATCTCTGCAACATAAGACGTTGCAGCCATGTAGGTCAGCTTTTTGAATAAGCTGGCAAGTCATGAAGAATAACAATAATAAAGTTACTAACACTATATGCATTATGGCTGTGGAGCTCTAAGTTTCATCATTTTGCGAAAAGCCAATTTTCTCCTACTATAGTGGACTTGCTTGCAAATTACTACAAATTGTTGGTAGTTATTGAGATGGTTCCGCCAACCAATATCTCATTCCCAAATTATTAAGTCATAAAACCCCTCAAATTAAATTCATTAGTTTTAGTGTTGAGATTTTCGAATATTTCCAAGTTCCAGAGGCTCAAATTGTCCGTAACCGGGGACACGGCTAATCGATTAGATCTTTAACTCTGCAGAGGTTTGTGCACTTTTCCCGCAAGAATCATTCCCTCCTTTTAAGTCTTCGCACTTCATGGTGTTTGAAGACGGACGAATGAAACAGGTCTTCCAAAGAGTTCTTCCGCTACCGCCGGTACCCATCCAATCCTACCGTTATTCTACATCTCGTAGTACCGTCTAGCCAGCATCACTACTAGGGTTAACCCAGCCAGAGCCCATAATGGCTTGCGGCTGCACAGGTAAGCTTCCGGTCATGGGGCATCCATCCGTCTCTTCGTGGCTGGGTGAAGCTTTCCAAGATGTCATGGCACTTCTCCATGCATCCCGCCAACCACTGGGTTCTCCAGGTGCCCGTCAACCGCCCTCCACCCAAGAGTGAATTCAAGTCCATCTTGATTCTTGTAGTTCATGGGGTTGTCATCATCATTGACTCTCACATCTTTCTTATGAATTTCACTCAACCAAAACCCGTCTAACGAGCATAGCAAATTAAACTCCTTCGTCCCGGGGTCATGGTAACAAGGGGATTGGTTCATCCTACCACATGATACTACTCAAGATTAATAACTTCAAAATTTCAACTACTGTATGCATGGTGGGGTGGTGATAATTTCTAATGCACAAAAACATAGGTATAGAAAATAACATGATCAAAACTTGCCTTGCTGATGATCCTCGTAAGCGGAAGATTCGTAGTAGCAAGCTTCGCACTCCGGAAACTCTACCGAGACAAACAATGATCACAATAAGCATATAGCATAGGATCACATAACACAATAGCATAACAAAGTAACACACCAAAACCAACAAAGCAAAATCCAAAGGGAAAACTCAAGAAAACCAACTCAAAGTTTTCCTACTTCAAACAACAACTAGAATAGTTTTATATAACAAAAATTTTCTCAACATAACCTAATCATGGTTTTATGTTAACTTAACAGAAAAGATTTCATTAAGCAACTAGGAGCAAAAAGAATTAATTTAAAATCTATTATAAAACTCCTATTAGGCCAAATTTAATTTCTATTAAGAAAAATAAAATAAAACTTTTATTTATTATAAATAAAAGTTCATCCTATAAAGTGACAGAAACTATCCTAGAATAATCAATCACATGTTAAAAATAAATTTATTTACTAATTAAAATAATAGGAAAACAGAGCTAGTTAATTAATTAGGATTAACAAGATTCTGCTTAAAACTATTTTTTATTAATCCTAAAATACTCAAATTAATTCCTATGGTTTGGCAATGTCAAAATAAAGTTGGGACAAAAGAATCATCCAAAAATAATTTTTCTAACTCAAGTTATAACAGATTTACTATTCTTACTAAAACTAAAATAAAGCAATTTTAATTAATTTTAACATAGCTAAATATATTTTCTACAGAAACTATAGAAAATTTTCAAACCAACAAAAAAGAATCACCTAAAAATATTAAACAGAATAAAATATATGAATTTTTAAAACAGGAACTATTCTGTTAAAACAGAAAACGAAAATAAATGAAAAAGGCCTAATGGGCCTAACCTACGACCGAAGCGTAAAATAAACTAAACGGGCCCTAGGGTTAAACTAGTCGGGCCGCTAAATAAAAAACCCTAACTTAAAACTAATCCGGACTAAACCGAGCGACCGGTTTTATTAAAGAAATACCCCTCGGGGTGGTCTAATCTACGCCGAGATTATGAATCTGACGGGGGAAGATCTCGGTGACTCACCAGGCCACGGCGGCGGCAATGGGCGGTGGTGAGTGTTCACGGCTCCGGTCGTCGGGAGGGCGGCGGAGTGGCTCGGCAGGTCTTGGCGAGCCTCGGGAGGCGTCTGTGTGGAGTCGGTGGGGTCGGGAGGTGTAGGGCGGCACGGCGACGAAAATGGCGGCGGGAGGTTCGGCTCAGCGACGTCGTGAGAGAGGAGGAGGGCTCAAGCGAGGGGTAAGGGGAATGGGGTGCGGGGGCCCGGCTTATATAGGCGGGGGCCTCGGCGTTGCAACGGGGGGCGATCGGGGGGAGATCGACATCCCGGATCCCACGGGATCCGGCGATCGGCGGCGCAGGGCGTGGCGTGGGGCGGGGGTTGAAGACGGGGGCGGGGTCCACCTGCCAGAGAGAGAGAGAGAGGGGCGGGCGGGCGGTTGGCCGACGCGAAGGGGCTTCAAAAGCGGGGTGAGGTGAGGCCGGTGATGGGCGGCCTCGGTGGCCGTGGGCATTGGCTGCAAGGCCGGTGGCTTCAGTGGCTGGTCATTAGGGCACTGGGGGGCGCTGGGGGGGGGTTCTTTTTAAATTTTTTTTAATAAAACAAAACAGATATAAAACATAATCTATAAATATTTTATATAGCATATATATACCAAAATGATCAGGGAATATTCCTATCATTTGAACATTTTCCAAAGGCAAAATCCAAACTTTATAAAATCCATTTTTTTCAAATTCAAATAAAACTCAGATTTGAATCCAAAACTTTTGGCAATGTTTTCCTCTGATATTTTGGAGTGTCATGTTTACTCCTCTCATACTTTTGATCAAGTATTTATCGGGCATAGTTTTTGAAATGTTTCCAGACTTGCCAAAGTTTGAATTCAATTTCAAAACTCAAAATCCTCTGAAACTTCAAATGGCATTCAAATTCAAACAGGATGCATAGGATGCTTAGCTATAATTGTAAAACATTCCAAATAGGAAATTTGGGATGTTACAAACCTACCCACCTTAAGATGAATCTCGCCCTCGAGATTCGGGTTGGCTAGCAAATAGGTGCGGGTGATCTCAAGAAGGTCTTCTTGGCGCCCTGTGTGGCTTCTTCCTCGGTGTGGTGACTCCACAAAGACCTTGCAAAACTTGATGACCTTGCTGCGGGTGACTCTACTCGCAGTCTCGAGAATTCAGACGGGTTTCTCCTTGTAGGTCAGATCACCGCTGTCTGTATGGCCTCTAGGGGCACCGTGTGTCTCTCAACGGAACATCGCCATGTCGGCATGACACTTCTTCACCGAGAAACATGGAAGACATCATGAACTCCGGACAATCCTTTCGGCAATTCCAACTTGTAAGCAACTTCTCCACGACGTTCGAGGATTTTGTAGGGACCAATGAATCGGGGTGCTAGCTTTCCTTTGACACCAAACCTCTTGATCCCACGAAGTGGAGACACACGAAGATATGCTCGGTCTCCCACTTCGTATGTTACTTCCTTGCGCTTCGTCGCATAACTCTTCCGTCTCGATTGTGCTATCTTGAGTCTGTCTCGAATCAGCTTGACTTTCTCTTCGAATCCCTGATAAGGTCGGAACCAAAAGTGATCGATCTCCAACACTATCCCACAAAGAATGGTGTTCTCGCACCTCCTTCCGTATAGAGCTTGAAGGGGCCATCTTCAGATCGGATTGATAATCGTTGTTGTATGAGAACTCTGCGTCACGGCAAATTATCATCCCAGCTAGACCCATAGTCTAGCACACAAGCTCTCAACATGTCCTCCGTAATCTGGTTGACTCTCTCGGTCATCCATCTGCTCATGGATGAAAAGTTGTATTGAATTCCAGCCTTGTACCCAAAGTTTCATGCAATCGCTTCCAAAACTTTGAGGTAAACTGTGTTCCTCTATCGACACGATTTTCCTCGAAACTCCATGCGACATACGATCCTGGTCATGTATATCTTGGCCAACTTAGCACTGGTATAGGTAGTCTTCACGGAATGAAGTGAGCTACCTTGGTCGACGATCAACCACTACCCAGATGGAATCATAACCTGAACGGGTCTGGGTAATCCTGTGATGAAATCCATTCCAAGTTTCTCCCATTTCCAATCGGAATCGGCAAAGGTTGAAGTAACCTCGCTGGCTTCGATGTTCTGCCTTTACACGTTGACAAACATCGATATCGCTACGTACTCGGCAATATCCTTCTTCATACCGCCCACCGTAAACTTTCCTTCAAATCCAGGTACATCTTGGTGTTGCCGGGGTGAATCGAGTATGGGGAATCATGAGCCTCTTGAAGAATTAGCTTCCTGAGTTCGGGATCATTGGGCACATAAATACGGTCCTCGAACCATATAGCTCCGTGCTCATCCTTACGGAATCCTTTAGCTTTTCCTTCATCCATCTTTTGCTTTATCTCATCAATTTCCTTGTCCGACTTCTGGGCTTCACGAATCCTTTCGGCCAAAGTGGACTGAACTTCCAGAGTTGCAACAAATCCTCTCGAACTATCTCCGATCGGAGATCTACGAGGTCATCGACTAACTCCTGGGTAATCCTCCTGCTGTAAGAGTATTCACATAACTCTTACGGCTTAAAGCATCTGCTACAACATTAGCTTTACCGGGGTGGTAATGCAATCTCATGTCATAGTCCTTGATCAACTCTAGCCATCTCCTCTGCCTGAGGTTCAATTCCTTCTGCGTGAAAATATACTTCAAGCTCTTGTGATCTGTAAACATCACAACGGTTTCCGATGAGGAAATGTCTCCAGTGTCTTGAGTGCATGCACTACGGCTGCTAACTCCAAATCATGTGTGGCATAATTCATCTCATGAGGTC
This sequence comes from Aegilops longissima, assembly GCA_021605205.1. NCBI lineage: Eukaryota > Viridiplantae > Streptophyta > Magnoliopsida > Poales > Poaceae > Aegilops > Aegilops longissima. The sequence goes on along the minus strand of CM038681.1, from coordinate 163,773,703 downwards.
GTGGCTGTCCGGAGGCATAAGCTACAACTTTTCCTTCCTGCATTAGTACTCCTCCGAGTCCTTGACGAGAAGCGTCACAATAAACCTGGTATTCCTTGTGTATGTCCGCAAAATAAGTCTTGGGCTGTGACCAACGCTTTCTTCAATTCCTGAAAACTGGCTTCACATTCCTCGGTCCAAACATACTTGGCTTCCTTCTTCAACAGCTCACCATGGGCTTGGCAATCTTCGAAGTTCTCAATAAACCTCCGATAATATCCTGCGAGTCCGAGAAAATGCGGATCTCCTTGATCGAGGTGGGTGACTCGCCAATCGGTGATCGATTCAACCTTGGCGGGATCAACTGCTATTCCTTCTCCTGAAATAACATGTCCGAGGAATCCAACTTCCTTCAGCCAAAATTCACATTTGCTGAACTTGGCATATAACTAATGTTCTCGAAGTTTCTCCAGAACTAGACGCAAATGTTCCTTATGCTCTTCCTCGCTCTTGGAGAAAATCAATATATCATCGATGAACACCACGACAAACTTTTCCAGATATTCCATAAACACCTTGTTCATCAAATTCATGAAGTACGCAGGAGCATTAGTCAATCCAAATGACATGACGGTATACTCATATAAACCATACCTGGTAGTGAATGCTGTTTTCAGTATATCCTTTTCACGGATCTTCAATCGATGATACCCGATCAAGATCGATCTTAGAGAATACCTTGGCTCCAACTAGCTGATCAAACAGATCATTAATCATCGGCAGAGGGTACTTGTTCTTGATGGTTACTTCGCTCAACGCACGATAATCCACAACCATCCTCAAGCTTCCATCCTTCTTCTCTACCAAAAGAACTGGGCTCCCCAAGGTGATGAGCTTGGCGAATATATCCTTTCTCCAATAACTCATTAATTTGACCCTTGATCTCTTTTAACTCATTCGGTGGCATCCGATAAGGTCTCTTGGATATTGGGGCTGTGCCGCAATAACTCAATCGAAACTCAATGTCCCCGTCCGGTGGCATTCTGGTAATTCCTCCGGAAACACATCGGAAAATCTTGCACCATCGGCACTTCCTCCCTAACAACTCCCTTGAGGGAATGCACCGATTCTTCATCCGGCAGTGCTCGGCTACATACTTGATCCTCTTCGCCCGGTGGTGAGCAGAATAGACTTCGGGAGCAGATCTATGTTCCTTCAAACTTCTTCAACTAATCCATGCCTAGGATTACATCCAAGGTCCAGGTTTCCAACACTATGAGGTCTGCGGAAATTTATGATTCCCGATGTTGAGGGTTGCATGACAGCCTAAGCTCGCCATCATTTCTCCTCCTGCGAACCGACGCCAAGGGGCTTCTAAGGGTTTTAGTGGGCAACCCGCATTTTTCCACAACTACCCTTGATATGAATGAATGCGTTGCACCGAATCAAAGAGTACCAAAACTGAACGTGAATTCAATAAAACTTACCAACCACGATTTCGGCTGATCATAGACGCCCTCCACGCCAATGTGGTTCACCCGAGCACGAGGGAACGGATTGGGCTTCTTCACTGAGCCTCCATTGCCATTTCCATTCCTCTGCTTGGCCTCCGGGCAGTCGGTGGCATAGTGCCTGCCTTCCGGCACTTGAAGCGGTGATGTGGCTCAGATCCTTCTGAGCCGGGCAGAACGATGCTGATTGCCATTACCATTTCCATTGCCATTGCCATGGCCTGACTTGTTGTCCTGGCTGCGGTTGTTCCCATTTCCTCCATGGTTATGGCCTCCATGGTTATGATGGGTGTGCCCTCCGAGTATGGTGCATAACGGGCTTCACGAGCTCCCGAGTTATGCTTCCCCGCTATACTTCCGCTATGCTTTCAATCTGCTGCTGCTTGCCTTCAAGTATGGTGGCCTTGTCTACCAGCTCCCGGTAGTTGTTGAAGGTAGCCACAATAAGCTGCATACTCAGCTCGTCATTGAGTCCCTCAAGGAACTTCTCCCGCTTATGCATCTGTGGCCACATCATCCGGGCATAGCGAGCTAGCTTGTTGAACTCATCCACGCATCGCGCCACAAGACGGTTCCCCGGCGTAAGTTTCGAACTCACGCTTCTTCAAACTCATGGCTCCAGTGAGACATGAGCGGTGCGAAGGCTCGCTGGAATTGATCCCATGTGATGGCACCAATGGGATATGTGGCGTGTAGTTCTCCCACCAAGAAGCTGCGGGTCCATCAAGTTGATGCGCTGCAAAGCGCACCTTCTCTCGCATCGGTGCATCCAACGGTGATTAGCTCTCTTCCGACTTTGCGGAGCCAATCATCACCACAATCGGCTCGGTGCTACTAGAGAACACTGGCGGATTCAGCCTCAGGAATCGAGTCAAGTTGTCCACAGGGGGTGGTGGCGGTGGATTGTTGGCGTTGTTGTTCTGATTCTGGATGAGTAGTTGCATAAGAGCATTCTGCTGCTGAAGCAGCTGGGTGAGCTCCGGCGGAAACCAGTGTCACGTCTCGGAGGCATATGGTGTTTTGGGGTGGATGAGAATATTAGAATAGAACAATGGTCTATGAGAAATAACACTACCCATATGAATGCACAATCATAAACACACCAATCATATTATTCATTCCACTCAAACATGGTTCAATCTCGATTACAAAAGCTCATGACTAATCGAAAATATCGCCTAATCGATCGATTTAAAAAGGAAAATAACATGGTGGTCTACTAAAAAGTCTTCATCAACAATCCTTGCGTCCTCTGGTGCGATGTCCTCTGTTGTGGCGCCTCCTCTCGCGGCTTCCTTCAGTGGAACTCCCTTCATAGTCCTGATCATTGCTCACGAGGGGTCCGTCATCTCCACTCGGAAAAAGGTCCTCTCCTAAGTCCATCTTTTCCTCTATTGCGGCAAGCTTCATCTTCAGGTCGTCGACTGTCTCCATGAAGTCCGCGACTTCTTCCTCGTGATTAAGGAAGTCTGCGTGTGCCTTCTCCTCCAGTTCCAGTTCACGGAACAAAAGCCTCCTATGTGCCTTCGAGTTACGGCGAGTCTGAATCTCCCGTTTCCTGAGGAGACACTCCAAGTCCTGGATATAAGAGAGAGTGGAGTCGTCCTCCACGGTACGGATGATATCTCCATTCCGTGCTCTGCGAGAAACCATGGCGAGGTCTGAGGGATTGAGCTCGGCCCTGTACTCCTCTCGGAGATGTCCAAGGGCACGATAGATCGCCATGTCCCTTCCGATGATCCAGTTGAAGTCGGTGAACTCAAAGTCAATAGGCTCCGTGTGTCCTCCGAAGGTTCTCCTGGGATATGCACCTCAATCTCAGAAGCGGGTGTCCGCTTAAGTGCATTGGTTGGCTTCCGGTGATCGAGGGTAGAGCAATCTTCAGCTTCTTCACCATCTGGACCAGCTTTCGCGAAGGGCATCGCCTCATCGGGCTGGCAAAACTCCGTAGCAAACCGGGGTGAACTCGACGGCCATATAGAATGTTGAAAATCGGAGAGGAGTTAGAAATGAACAGGGAGAATTACGGAATGATAAGGATATAAAGTAAATGGTCTCTTCCTATGGCTTTCCGATCCTAGGGGTTACGATCCTACGGTCAGCGTGTGCTCGATACCATCTCTCAGAGCGACCTGACCCAAAATCGTCAAATCTCTCGTATCTGTATTCATCCCAAGATCATGCCGGTACTCACAAGACATCGATAAAGTAATCAAAGTTCAATCACACCTGAATTTTATTACACGAATCTCATATAGAGTCTTTATTACAAGAGAATAAATTCGCTCAAGGCCAACTCATGAGAAATAAACTACTAATATCGGAAGCGTAGAAGATAAAGCGAGTCCATCCGACTCAAAGGGCAATCGCCAAGCGCGGAGCATAGCCTCACTCCTGATCGGAATAAATCTCTGCAACATAAGACGTTGCAGCCGTGTAGGTCAGCTTTTTGAATAAGCTGGCAAGTCATGAAGAATAACAATAATAAAGTTACTAACACTATATGCATTATGGCTGTGGAGCTCTAAGTTTCATCATTTTGCGAAAAGCCAATTTTCTCCTACTATAGTGGACTTGCTTGCAAATTACTACAAATTGTTGGTAGTTATTGAGATGGTTCCGCCAACCAATATCTCATTCCCAAATTATTAAGTCATAAAACCCCTCAAATTAAATTCATTAGTTTTAGTGTTGAGATTTTCGAATACTTCCAAGTTCCAGAGGCTCAAATTGTCCGTAACCGGGGACACGGCTAATCGATTAGATCTTTAACTCTGCAGAGGTTTGCGCACTTTTCCCGCAAGAATCATTCCCTCCTTTTAAGTCTTCGCACTTCATGGTGTTTGAAGACGGGACGAATGAAACAGGTCTTCCAAAGAGTTCTTCAGCTACTGCGGTACCCATCCAATCCTACCGTTCTTCTACATCTCGTAGTACCGTCCAGCCAGCGTCACTACTAGGGTTAACCCAGCCAGAGCCCATAATGGCTTGCGGCTGCACAGTAAGCTTCGGTCATGGGGCATCCATCCGCCTCTTCGTGGCTGGGTGAAGCTTTCCATAAGATGTCATGGCACTTCTCCATGCATCCCGCCAACCACTGGGTTCTCCAGGGTGCCCGTCAACCGCCTCCACCCAAGAGTGAATTCAAGTCCATCTTGATTCTTGTAGTTCATGGGGTTGTCATCATCATTGACTCTCACATCTTTCTTATGAATTTCACTCAACCAAACCCGCCTCTGAGCATAGCAAAGTAAACTACTTAGTCCCGGGGTCATGGTAACAAGGGATTGGTTCATCCTACCACATGATACTACTCAAGATTAATAACTTCAAAATTTCAACTCTCTGTATGCATGGTGGGGTGGTGATAATTTCTAATGCACAAAAACATAGGTATAGAAAATAACATGATCAAAACTTGCCTTGCTGATGATCCTCGTAAGCTAAAGATTCAGAGTAGCAAGCTTCAGACTCGAAACTCTACCGAGACAAACAATGATCACAATAAGCATATAGCATAGGATCACATAACACAATAGCATAACAAAGTAACACACCAAACCAACAAAGCAAAATCCAAAGGAAAACTCAAGAAAACCAACTCAAAGTTTTCCTACTTCAAACAACAACTAGAATAGTTTTATATAACAAAATTTTTCTCAACATAACCTAATCATGGTTTTATGTTAACTTAACAGAAAAGATTTCATTAAGCAACTAGGAGCAAAAAGAATTAATTTAAAATCTATTATAAAACTCCTATTAGGCCAAATTTAATTTCTATTAAGAAAATAAAATAAAACTTTTATTTATTATAAATAAAAGTTCATCCTATAAAGTGACAGAAACTATCCTAGAATAATCAATCACATGTTAAAAATAAATTTGTTTACTAATTAAAATAATAGGAAAACAGTAGCTAGTTAATTAATTAGGATTAACAAGATTCTGCTTAAAACTATTTTTATTAATCCTAAAATACTCAAATTAATTCCTATGGTTTGGCAATGTCAAAATAAAGTTGGGACAAAAGAATTATCCAAAATAATTTTTCTAACTCAAGTTATAACAGATTTGCTATTCTGACTAAAACTAAAATAAAGCAATTTTAATTAATTTTAACATAGCTAAATATATTTTTTACAGAAACTATAGAAAATTTTCAAACCAACAAAAAAAGAATCACCTAAAAATATTAAACAGAGTAAAAGATATGAATTTTTCAAAACAGGAACTATTCTGTTAAAACAGAAAACGAAAATAAATGAAAAAGGGCCTAATGGGCCTAACCTACGCACTGAGCGTAAAATAAACTAAACGGGCCCTAGGGTTAAACTAGTCGGGCCGGCTAAATAAAAAAAACCCTAACTTAAAAACTAACCGGACTAAACCGGAGCGGACCGGTTTTATTAAAAAGAAATACCCCTTCGGGGGTGGTCTAATCTACGCCGTAGATTATGAATCGGACGGGGAGGGAAGATCTCCGGTGACTCACCGGCTCGACGGCGGCGGCGGTGGCGGCGATGGTGAGTGCTGCCAGCAGCTCCGGTCGTCGGGGAGGCGTGAGTGGCTCGGCGGGTCTTGGGCGAGCTCGGGAGGCGTCTGGTGGAGTCGGTGGGGTCGGGAGGGTGTAGGGCGACAGCGCGACGCAAAATGGCGGCGGCGGAGGTTCGAACTCCAGCGACGTCGTGAGAGAGGAGGAGGGCTCCAGCGAGGGTAAGGGGAATGGGGTCACGGGCCCGGCTTATATAGGCGGGGCCTCGGCGTTCAACGAAGGCGATCGGGGAGATCGACATTCGGATCCCACGGATCCGGCGATCGGCAACCAACGTGGCGTGGCGTGGGCGGGGTTGAAGACGGGCGGGTCCACCTGCCAGAGAGAGAGAGAGAGGGCGGGCGGTTGGCCGACGCCAAGGGGCTTTCAAGTGCGGGGGTGAGGTGAGGCTGGTCTTGGGCAGCTCGGTGGCCAGGTGGGCTGGTCAGCTGCTTTGGCCAGGTGGCTTCAAGGCTGGCTGGGCGAGGGCTCTGGCTGGCGCCTGGGGGGTTTTTTTTTAAAATTTATTTTTTTAATAAAACAAAAACAGATATAAAACATAATCTATAAATATTTTATATAGCACATATATATACCAAAATGATCAGGGGAATATTCCCTATCATTTGAACATTTTTCCAGAGGCAAAATCCAAACTTTATAAAAATCCATTTTTTTCAAATTCAAATAAAACTCATATTTGAATCCAAAACTTTTGGCAATGTTTTCCTCTGATATTTTTGGAGTGTCATGTTTACTCCTCTCATACTTTTGATCAAGTATTTATCAGGCATAGTTTTTGAAATGTTTCCCACTTGCCAAAGTTTGAATTCAATTTCAAAACTCAAAATCCTCTGAAACTTCAAATGGCATTCAAATTCAAACAGGATGCATAGGATGCTTAGCTATAATTGTAAAACATTCCAAATAGGAAATTTGGGATGTTACATTAAGAAACTTGTATATAAACTTTCTTAATGAGCACTCGACAAACGCATTTCGAGAACATACACAAAGTCCCAGCTATGGACCTAGTGCATCCTCATAACCGAGGTCTCTTGCATTTCCCTACAAGTAATTGGATCTCATATGGAGATGTTTAGTGAAGTAGAATGGAAAAAATCGAGTGCAACTACACAAGAACTAGTCTATAACTGTCGTTCGGAATCAGTTTTGCACAGTGTTAACTGAAACATGTATATCTGAATAATACCGAGTCCGTTTTGGCTCCACAAGTAGGCAAAACGTTTGTGACGACCAGATGCTTCAAAGGATTCTTTCATAGGGAACTTCTGGAGAACTTTTCCTAAGGAGTTCGTTCAGAAACATGTATGGAAACTTTCTTAATGAGCACCCGACAAACACATTTCGAGAACATACACAAAGTCCCAGCTATGGACCTATTGCATCATCATAACCGAGGTTTCTTGCATTTCCCTACAAGTAATTGGATCTCATATGGAGATGTTTAGTGAAGTACAATGGAAAAAATCGAGTGCAACTACACAAGAACTAGTGTGTAACTGTCGTTCGGAATCAGTTTTGCGCAGTGTTAACTAAAACATGGATATCTAACTCATACGAAGTCCGTTTTGGCTCCACAAGTAGTCAAAATGTTTGTGACGACCAGATGCTTCAAAGGATTCTTTCGTAGGGAACTTTTGGAGAACTTTTTTTTAGGAGTTCGTTCAGAAACTTGTATAGAAACTTTCTTAATGAGCACTCGACAAACCAATTTTGAGAACATACACAAAGTCCCAGCTATGGACCTAGTGCATCCTCATCACTGAGGTCTCTTGCATTTCCCTACAAGTAATTGGATCTCATATGGAGATGTTTAGCAAAGTGGAATGGAAAAAATCGTGTGCAACTACACAAAGAACTAGTCATAGAATCGCTGCTCGGAATCAGTTTTGCGCAGTGTTCACTGGAACATGGATATCTGACTCATACAGAGTCCGTTTTGGCTCCATTAGTAGTCAAAACTTTTGTGACGAATAGATGCTTCAAAGGATTCTTTCATAGGAAACTTTTGGAGAACTTTTCTTATGGAGTTCGTTCAGAAACTTGTATAGAAACTTTCTTAATGAGTACTCGACAAACGCGTTTCGAGAACATACACAAAGTCCCAGCTATGGACCAAGTGCATCATCATAACCGAGGTCTATTGCGTTTCCCTACAAGTAATTGGATCTCGTATGGAGATGTTTAGTGAAGTAAAATGGAAAAAATAGAGTGCAACTACACAAGAACTAGTCTCAGAATCGCTGCTCGAATCAGTTTTGCGCAATGTTAACTGAAACATGGATATCTGACTCATACGGAGTCTGTTTTGGCTCCACAAGTAGTCAAAACGTTTGTGACGACCAAATGCTTCAAATGATTCTTTCATAGTTAACTTTTGGAGAACTTTTCTTAAGGAGTTCGTTCAGAAACTTGTATGGAAACTTTCTTAATGAGCACCCGACAAACGCATTTCGAGAACATACACAAAGTCCCAGCTATGGACCTAGTGCATCATCATAAACGAGGTCTCTTGCATTTCCCTACAAGTAATTGGATCTCATATGGAGATGTTTAGTGAAGTAGAATGGAAAAATCGAGTGCAACTACACAAGAACTAGTCTCAGAATCGCTGCTCGAATCAGTTTTGCAGATGTCAATCAAACATGGATATCTGACTCATACGGTGTCCGTTTTGGCTCCACAAGTAGTCAAAACGTTTGTGACGACCAGATGCTTCAAAGGATTATTTCATAGGGAACTTTTGGAGAATTTGTTCTTAAGGAGTTCGTTGAGAAACTTGTATAGAAACTTTCTTAACGAGCACTCGACAAACGCATTTCGAGAACATACACAAATTCCCAGCTATGGACCTAGTGCATCCTCATAACCGAGGTCTCTTGCATTTCCCTACAAGTAATTGGATCTCATATGGAGATGTTTAGTGAAGTATAATGGAAAAAATCGAGTGCAACTACACAAGAACTACTCAGAATCGCTGCTCAAATCAGTTTTGCGAAGTGTTAACTGAAACATGGATATCTGACTCATACGGAGTCCGTTTTGGCTCCACAAGTAGTCAAAATGTTTGTGACGACCAGATGCTTCAAAGGAGTATTTCATAGGGAACTTTTGGAGAACTTTTCTTAAGGAGTTCGTTCAGAAACATGTATGGAAACTTTCTTAATGAGCACCTAACAAACACATTTCGAGAACATACACAAAGTCCCAGCTATGGACCTAGTGCATCATCATAACCGAGGTCTCTTGCATTTCCCTACAAGTAATTGGATCCCATATGGAGATGTTTAGTGAAGTATAATGGAAAAAATCGAGTGCAACTACACAAGAACTACTCAGAATCGCTGCTCAAATCAGTTTTGCGAAGTGTTAACTGAAACATGGATATCTGACTCATACGGAGTCCGTTTTGGCTCCACAAGTAGTCAAAACATTTGTGACGACCAGATGCTTAAAATGATTCTTTCATAGGGAACTTTTTGAGAACTTTTCTTAAGGAGTTCGTTCAGAAACATGTATGGAAACTTTCTTAATGAGCACCTGACAAACACATTTCGAGAACATACACAAAGTCCCAGCTATGGACCTAGTGCATCATCATAACCGAGGTCTCTTGCATTTCCCTACAAGTAATTGGATCTCATATGGAGATGTTTAGTGAAATACAATGGAAAATATCGAGTGCAACTACACAAGAACTAGTGTGTAACTGTCGTTCGGAATCAATTTTGCGCAATGTTAACTGAAACATGGATATCTGATTCATACGGAGTCCGTTTTGGCTCCACAAGTAGTCAAAACGTTTGTGATGACCAGATGCTTCAAATGATTCTTTCATAGGGAACTTTTGGAGAACGTTTTTTAAGGAGTTCGTTGAGAAACTTGTATAGAAACTTTCTTAATGAGCACCTGACAAACGCATTTCGAGGACATACACAAAGTCCCAGCTATGGACCTAGTGCATCATCATAACCGAGGTATCTTACATTTCCCCACAAGTAATTGGATCTCACACGGAGATGTTTAGTGAAATAAATTGGAAAAAATCGAGTGCAACTACACAAGAACTAGTCTCAGAATCGTCGTTCGAATCAGTTTTGCAAAGGTTAATCTGAAACATGGATATCTGAATCATACGGAGTACGTTTTGGCTCCACAAGTAGTCAAAACGTTTGTGACGGCCAGATGCTTCAATGGATTGTTTTATAGGGAACTTTTGGAGAACTTTTCTTAACGAGTTCGTTAAGAAACTTGTATATAAACTTTCTTAATGAGCACTCGATAAACGCATTTCGAGAACATACACAAAGTCCCAGCTATGGACCTAGTGCATCCTCATAACCGAGGTCTCTTGCATTTCCCTACAAGTAATTGGATCTCATATGGAGATGTTTAGTGAAGTAGAATGGAAAAAATCGAGTGCAACTACACAAGAACTAGTCTATAACTATCGTTCGGAATCAGTTTTGCGCAGTGTTAACTAAAACATGTATATCTGAATCATACGGAGTCCGTTTTGGCTCCACAAGTAGGCAAAACGTTTGTGACGACCAGATGCTTCAAAGGATTCTTTCATAGGGAACTTCTGGAGAACTTTTCCTAAGGAGTTTGTTCAGAAACATGTATGGAAACTTTCTTAATGAGCACCCGACAAACACATTTCGAGAACATACACAAAGTCCCAGCTATGGACCTATTGCATCATCATAACCGAGGTTTCTTGCATTTACCTACAAGTAATTGGATCTCATATGGAGATGTTTAGTGAAGTACAATGGAAAAAATCGAGTGCAACTACACAAGAACTAGTCTGTAACCGACGTTCGGAATCAGTTTTGCGCAGTGTTAACTGATACATGGATATCTGACTCATACAGACTCCGTTTTGGCTCCACAAGTAGGAAAAATGTTTGTGACGACCAGATGCTTCAAAGGATTCTTTCATACGGAAATTTTGGCGAACTTTTCTTAAGGAGTTCGTTCAGAAACTTGTATAGAAACTTTCTTAATGAGCACTCGACAAACCAATTTTGAGAACATACACAAAGTCCCAGCTATGGACCTAGTGCATCCTCATCACTGAGGTCTCTTGCATTTCCCTACAAGTAATTGGATCTCATATGGAGATGTTTAGTGAAGTGGAATGGAAAAAATCGTGTGCAACTACAGAAGAACTAGTCTGTAACTGTCGTTCGGAATCAGTTTTGCGCAGTGTTCACTGGAACATGGATATCTGACTCATACAGAGTCCGTTTTGGCTCCATTAGTAGTCAAATCTTTTGTGACGACTAGATGCTTCAAAGGATTCTTTCATAGGGAACTTTTGGAGAACTTTTCTTATGGAGTTCGTTCAGAAACTTGTATAGAAACTCTCTTAATGAGTACTCGACAAACGCGTTTCGAGAACATACACAAAGTCCCAGCTATGGACCAAGTGCATCATCATAACCGAGGTCTCTTGCATTTCCCTACAAGTAATTGGATCTCGTATGGAGATGTTTAGTGAAGTACAATGGAAAAAATAGAGTGCAACTACACAAGAACTAGTCTCAGAATCGCTGCTCGAATCAGTTTTATGCAATGTTAATCAAACATGGATATCTGACTCATACGGAGTCTGTTTTGGCTCCACAAGTAGTCAAAACGTTTGTGACGACCAAATGCTTCAAATGATTCTTTCATAGGGAACTTTTGGAGAACTTTTCTTAAGTAGTTCGTTCAGAAACTTGTTTGGAAACTTTCTTAATGAGCACCCGACAAACGCATTTCGAGAACATACACAAAGTCCCAGCTATGGACCTAGTGCATCATCATAACCGAGGTCTCTTGCATTTCTATACAAGTAATTGGATCTCATATGGAGATGTTTAGTGAAGTAGAATTGAAAAAATCGAGTGCAACTACACAAGAACTAGTCTCAGAATCGCTGCTCGAATCAGTTTTGCAAATGTCAATCAAACATGGATATTTGACTCATACGGATTCCGTTTTGGCTCCACAAGTAGTCAAAACGTTTGTGACGACCAGGTGCTTTCAAGTATTCTTTCATAGGGAACTTTTGGAGAATTTGTTCTTAAGGAGTTCTATGAGAAACTTGTATAGAAACTTTCTTAACGAGCAGTCGACAAACGCATTTCGAGAACATACACAAATTCCCAGCTATAGACCTAGTGCATCCTCATAACCGAGGTCTCTTGCATTTCCCTACAAGTAATTGGATCCGTATGGAGATGTTTAGTGAAGTATAATGGAAAATATCGAGTGCAACTACACAAGAACTACTCTATAACTGTCGTTCGAAATCAGTTTTGCGAAGTGTTAACTGAAACATGGATATCTGACTCATACGGAGTCCGTTTTGGCTCCACAAGTTGTCAAAATGTTTGTGACGACCAGATGCTTCAAAGGAGTATTTCATAGGAAACTTTTGGAGAACTTTTCTTAAGGAGTTCGTTGAGAAACTTGTATAGAAACTTTCTTAATGAGCACCCGACAAACGCATTTCGAGAACATACACAAAGTCCCAGCTATGGACCTAGTGCATCATCATAACCGAGGTCTCTTACATTTCCCTACAAGTAATTGGATCTCACATGGAGATGTTTAGTGAAATAAATTGGAAAAAATCGAGTGCAACTACACAAGAACTAGTCTGAATCGCTGCTCGAATCAGTTTTATGCAGTGTTAATCAAACATGGATATCGACTCATCGGAGTCCGTTTTGGCTCCTCAAGTAGTCAAAACGTTTGTGACGACCAGATGCTTCAAAGGATTCTTTCATAGGGAACTTTTGGAGAACTTTTCTTAAGGAGTTTGTTCAGAAACTTGTATAGAAACTTTCTTAATGAGCACTCGACAAACACATTTCGAGAACATACACAAAGTCCCAGCTATGGACCTAGTGCATCATCATAACTGAGGTCTCTTGCATTTCCCTACAAGTAATTGGATCTCATATGCAGATGTTTATTGTAGTAGAATGGAAAAAATCGAGTGCAACTACACAAGAACTAGTCTGTAACTATAGTTCGGAATCATTTTTGCGCAGTGTTAACTGAAACATGGATATCTGGCTCATACGGAGTACGTTTTGGCTCCACAAGTAGTCAAAACGTTTGTGACGGCCAGATGCTTCAATGGATTCTTTCATAGGGAACTTTTGGAGAACTTTTCTTAACGAGTTCGTTAAGAAACTTGTATATAAACTTTCTTAATGAGCACTCGACAAACGCATTTCAAGAACATACACAAAGTCCCAGCTATGGACCTAGTGCATCCTCATAACCGAGGTCTCTTGCATTTCCCTACAAGTAAATGGATCTCATATGGAGATGTTTAGTGAAGTAGAATGGAAAAAATCGAGTGCAACTACACAAGAACTAGTCTATAATCGCTGCTCGAATCAGTTTTATGCAGTGTTAACTGAAACATGTATATCTGAATCATACGGAGTCCGTTTTGGCTCCACAAGTAGGAAAAACGTTTTTGACGACCAAATGCTTCAAAGGATTCTTTCAAAGGGAACTTCTGGAGAACTTTTCTTAAGGAGTTTGTTCGAAACATGTATAGAAACTTTCTTAATGAGCACCGACAAACACATTTCGAGAACATACACAAAGTCCCAGCTATGGACCTATTGCATCATCATAACCGTGGTTTCTTGCATTTACCTACAAGTAATTGGATCTCATATGGAGATGTTTAGTGAAGTACAATGGAAAAAATCGAGTGCAACTACACAAGAACTAGTCTGTAACCGACGTTCGGAATCAGTTTTGCGCAGTGTTAACTGATACATGGATATCTGACTCATACAGACTCCGTTTTGGCTCCACAAGTAGGAAAAATGTTTGTGACGACCAGATGCTTCAAAGGATTCTTTCATATGGAAATTTTGGCGAACTTTTCTTAAGGAGTTCGTTCAGAAATTTGTATAGAAACTTTCTTAATGAGCACTCGACAAACCAATTTTAAGAACATACACAAAGTCCCAGCTATGGACCTAGTGCATCCTCATCACTGAGGTCTCTTGCATTTCCCTACAAGTAATTGGATCTCATATTGAGATATTTAGTGAAGTGGAATGGAAAAAATCGTGTGCAACTACAGAAGAACTAGTCTCATAATCGCTGCTCGAATCAGTTTTATGCAGTGTTAATCGAACATGGATATCGACTCATACAGAGTCCATTTTGGCTCCATTAGTAGTCAAAACTTTTGTGACGACTAGATGCTTCAAAGGATTCTTTCATAGGGAACTTTTGGAGAACTTTTCTTATGGAGTTCGTTCAGAAACTTGTATAGAAACTTTCTTAATGAGCACTCGACAAACGATTTCAAGAACATACACAAAGTCCCAGCTATGGACCTAGTGCATCATCATAACCGAGGTCTCTTGCATTTCCTACAAGTAATTGGATCTCATATGGAGATGTTTAGTGAAGTAGAATGGAAAAATAGAGTGTAACTACACAAGAACTAGTCATCAGAATCGCTGCTCGAATCAGTTTTGCGCAATGTTAACTAAAACATGGATATCTGACTCATACGGAGTCTGTTTTGGCTCCACAAGTAGTCAAAACGTTTGTGACGACCAAATGCTTCAAAAGATTCTTTCATAGGGAACTTTTGGAGAACTTTTCTTAAGGAGTTCGTTCAGAAACTTGTATGGAAACTTTCTTAATGAGCACCCGACAAACGCATTTCGAGAACATACACAAAGTCCCAGCTATGGACCTAGTGCATCATTATAACCGAGGTCTCTTGCATTTCTATACAAGTAATTGTATCTCATATGGAGATGTTTAGTGAAGTAGAATGGAAAAAATCGAGTGCAACTACACAAGAACTAGTCTCAGAATCGCTGCTTGGAATCGTTTTTGTGCAAAGGTTAATCAAACATGGATATCTGACTCATACGGAGTCCGTTTTGGCTCCACAAGTAGTCAACACGTTTGTGACGATCAGATGCTTCGAAGGATTCTTTCATAGGGAACTTTTGGAGAACTTTTTTTAAGGAGTTCGTTCAGAAACTTGTATATAAACTTTCTTAATGAGCACTCGACAAACCAATTTCGAGAACATACACAAAGTCCCAGCTATGGACCTAGTGCATCCTCATCACCGAGGTCTCTTGTATTTCACTACTAGTAATTGGATCTCATATGGAGATGTTTAGTGAAGTAGAATGGAAAAATCGAGTGCAACTACACAAGAACTAGTCTCAGAATCGTCGCTCGAATCAGTTTTATGCAATGTTAATGAAACATGGATATCTGACTCATACGGAGTCTGTTTTGGCTCCACAAGTAGTCAAAACGTTTGTGACTACTAGATGCTTCAAAGGATTCTTTCAAAGGGAACTTTTGGAGAACTTTTCTTAAGGAGTTCGTTCAGAAACTTGTATGGAAACTTTCTTAATGAGCACTCGACAAACGCATTTCGAGAACATACACAAAGTCCCAGCTATGGACCTAGTGCATCATCATAACCGAGGTCTATTGCATTTCCCTACAAGTAATTGGATCTCATATGGAGATGTTTAGTGAAGTAGAATGGAAAAACTCGAGTACAACTACACAAGAACTAGTGTGTTACTGTCGTTCGGAATCAGTTTTGCGCAGTGTTAACTGAAACATGGATATCTGACTCATACGGAGTCCGTTTTGGCAACACAAGTAGTCAAAACGTTTGTGAAGACCAGATTCTTAAAAGGATTCTTTCATAGGGAACTTTTGGATAACTCTTTTTAAGGAGTTCTATCAGAAACTTGTATAGAAACTTTCTTAATGAGCACTCGACAAACGCATTTCGAGAACATACACAAAGTCCCAGCTATTGACCTAGTGCATCATCATAACCGAGGTCTGTTGCATTTCCCTACAAGTAATTGGATCTCATATGGAGATGTTTAGTGAAGTAGAATGGAAAAAATCGAGTGCAACTACACAAGAACTAGTTTGTAACCGTCGTTCGGAATCAGTTTTGCGCAGTGTTAACTGAAACATAGATATCTGACTCATACGGAGTCCGTTTTTACTTCACAAGTAGTCAAAACGTTTGTGACGACTAGATGCTTCAAAGGATTCTTTCATAGGGAACTTTTGGAGAACTTTTCCTACGAAGTTCGTTCAGAAACTTGTATAGAAACTTACTTAATAAG
The DNA here is from genome assembly GCA_021605205.1 of Aegilops longissima. Lineage (NCBI taxonomy): Eukaryota > Viridiplantae > Streptophyta > Magnoliopsida > Poales > Poaceae > Aegilops > Aegilops longissima. Next base: position 163,757,492 of record CM038681.1, on the reverse strand, counting down.
CACTCGCCAAACGCATTTCGAGAACATACACAAAGTCCTAGCTATGGACCTAGTGCATCATCATAACTGAGGTCTCTTGCATTTCCCTACAAGTAATTGGATCTCATATGGAGATGTTTAGTGAAGTAGTGGAAAAAATTGAGTGCAACAACACGAGACCTAGTCTCAGAATCGCTGCTCGAATCAGCTTTTTGCAATGTTAATCAAACATGGATATCTGACTCATACGGAGTCCATTTTGGCACCACATGTAGTCCAAACCTTTGTGATGACCAGATGATTCAAAGGATTCTTTCATAGGGAACATTTGGAGAACTTTTCTTAAGGAGTTCGTTAAGAAACTTGTATGGAAACTTTCTTAATGAGCAGCCGACAAACGAATTTCGAGAACATACACAAAGTCCCAACTATGGACCTAGTGCATCATCATAAACGAGGTCTCTTGCATTTCCCTACAAGTTATTGGATCTCATATGGGGATGTTTAGTGAAGTAGAATGGAAAAAATCGAGTGCAACTACACAAGAACTAGTCTGTAACCGTCGTTCGAAATCAGTTTTGCGAAGTGTTAACTAAAACATGGATATCTGAGTCATAGGGAGTCCGTTTTGGCTCCACAAGTAGTCAAAACGTTTGTGACAACCAGATGCTTCAAAGGATTCTTTCATAGGGAACTTTTCGATAACTCTTTTTAATTAGTTCGTTTAGAAACTTGTATAGAAACTTTCTTAATGAGCACTCGACAAACGCATTTCGAGAACATACACAAAGTCCCAGCTATGGACCTAGTGTATCCTAATCACCGAGGTCTCTTGCATTTCCCTACAAGTAATTAGATCTCATATCGAGATGTTTAGTGAAGTAGAATGGAAAAAATCGAGTACAACTACACAAGAACTACTCTGTAACTCTCGTTCAGAATCAGTTTTGCGCAGCGTTAACTGGGACATGGATATCTGACTCATACGGAGTCTGTTTTGGCTCCACAAGTAGTCAAAATGTTTGTGACGACTAGATGCTTCAAAGGATTCTCTCATATGGAACTTTTGGAGAACTTTTCTTAAGGAGTTCGTTCAGAAACTTGTATGGAAACTTTATTAATGAGCACCCGACAAACGCGTTTCGAGAACATACACAAAGTCCCAGCTATGGACCTAGTGCATCATCATAACCGAGGTCTCTTACATTTCCATACAAGTAATTGGATCTCATATGGAGATGTTTAGTGAAGTAGAATGTAATAAATCGAGTGCAACTACACAAGAACTACTCTGTAACTGTCGTTCGGAATCATTTTTGCGAAGTGTTAACTGAAACATGGATATCTGACTCATACGGATTCCGCTTTGACTCCACAAGTAGACAAAATGCTTGTGACGACCAGATGCTTCAAAGGAGTATTTCATAGGGAACTTTTGGAGAACTTTTCTTAAGGACTTCGTTAAAAAAACTTGTATAGAAACTTTCTTAATGAGCACTCGACAAATGCATTTCGAGAACATACACAAAGTACCAGCTATAGACCTAGTGCATCCTCATCACCGAGGTGTCTTGCATTTCCCTACAAGTAATTGGATCTCATATGGAGATGTTTAGTGAAGTAGAATTGAAAAAATCGAGTGCAAATACACAAGAACTAGTCTCAGAATCGCTTCGAATCAGTTTTGTGCAAAGGTTAATCAAACATGGATATCGACTCATACGAGTCCGTTTTGGCTCCACAAGTAGTTAAAATGTTTGTGACGACCAGATGCATCAAAGGATTCTTTCATAGGGAACTTTTGGAGAACTTTGCTTAAGGAGTTCGTTGAGAAACTTGTATAGAAACTTTCTTAATGAGCACTCGACAAACGCATTTTGAGAACATACACAAAGTCCCAGCTATGGACCTAGTGCATCATCATAACCGAGGTTTGTTGCTTTTCCCTACAAGTAATTGGATATCATATGGAGATGCTCAGTGAAGTAGAATGGAAAAAATCGAGTGCAACTACACAAGAACTAGTCTCAGAATCGCTGCTCGAATCAGTTTTGCGCAGTGTTAACTGAAACATGGATATCTGACTCATACGGAGTCCGTTTTGACTGATAAGTAGTCAAAACGTTTGTGACGACTAGATGATTCAAAGGATTCTTTCATAGGGAACTTTTGCAGAACTTTTCTTAAGGAGTTCGTTCTAAAACTTGTATAGAAACTTTCTTAATGAGCACTTGCCAAACGCATTTCGAGAACATACACAAAGTCCCAGCTATGGACCTTGCGCATCATCATAACTGAGGTATCTTGAATTTCCCTACAAGTAATTGGATCTCTTATGGAGTTGTTTAGTGAAGTAGAATGGAAAATATCGAGTGCAACTACACAAGAACTAGTCAGTAACTGTCGTTGCGAATCAGTTTTGCGCAGTGTCAACTGAAACATGGATATCTGACTCATACGGAGTCCGTTTTGGCTCCACAAGTAGGAAAAACATTTGTGACGACCAGATGCTTCAAAGGATTCTTTCATAGGGAAGTTTTGGAGAACATTTTTTAAGGAGTTCGTTCAGAAACTTGTATGGAAACTTTCTTAATAAGCACTCGACAAACACATTTCGAGTACATACATAAAGTCCCAGCTATGGACCTAGTGCATCATCATAACCTAGGTCTCTTGCATTTCCATACAAGTAATTGGATCTCATATGGAGATGTTTAGTGAAGTAGAATGGAAAAAATTGAGTGCAACTACACAAGAACTAGTCTCAGAATCGCTGCTCGAATCAGTTTTGCATGTTAACTCAAACATGGATATCTGACTCATTCGGAGTCCGTTTTGGCTCCACAAGTAGTCAAAAAGTTTGTGACGACCAGATGCTTCAAAGTATTCTTTCATAGGGAACTTCTGGAGAACACTTTTAAAGTAGTTCGTTCAGAAACTTGTATAGAAACTTTCTTAATGAGCACTCAACAAACGCATTTCGAGAACATACACAAAGTCCCAGCTATGGACCTAGTGCATCATCATAACCGAGGTCTCTTGCATTTCCCTACAAGTAATTGGATCTCATATGGAGATGTTTAGTGAAGTAGAATGGAAAAAATCGAGTGCAACTACACAAGAACTAGTCTGTAACCGTCGTTCGGAATCAATTTTGCGCAGTGTTAACTGAAACATGGATATCTGACTCATACGGAGTCTGTTTTGACTGCATAAGTAGTCAAAACGTTTGTGACGACTAGATGATTCAAAGTATTCTTTCATAGGGAACTTTTGCAGAACTTTTCTTAAGGAGTTCGTTCTAAAACTTGTATAGAAAGTTTCTTAATGAGCACTTGCCAAACGCATTTCGAGAACATACACAAAGTCCCAGCTACGGACCTAGCGCATCATCATAACCGAGGTCTCTTGAATTTCCGTACAAGTAATTGGATCTCTTATAGAATTTTTTAGTGAAGTAGAATGGAAAAAATCGAGTGCAACGACACAAGAACTAGTCATGAATCGCTGCTTGAATCAGTTTCTGCAATGTTAATCAAACATGGATATCTGACTCATACGAAGTCCGTTTTGGCTCCACAAGTAGGAAAAATATTTGTGATGACCAGATGCTTCAAAGGATTCTTTCATAGGGAAATTTTGGAGAACATTTTTTAAGGAGTTCGTTCAGAAACTTGTATGGAAACTTTCTTAATGAGCACTCCACTAACGCATTTTGAGAACATACACAAAGTCCCAGCTATAGACCTAGTGCATCCTTATCAACGAGGTCTCTTGCATTTCCCTACAAGTAATATGATCTCATATTGAGATGTTTAGTGAAGTAGAATGGAAAAAATCGAGTGCAACTACACAAGAACTAGTCTCTCACTGTCGTTCGGAATCAGTTTTGCACAGTGTCAACTGAAACATGGATATCTGACTCATACGGAGTCCGTTTTGTCTCCACAAGTAGTCAAAACGTTTGTGAAGACCAGATGCTTCAAATTATTCTTTCATAGGGAACTTCTGGAGAACTTTTCTTAAGGAGTTCGTTCAGAAACTTGTATAGAAACTTTTCTTAATGAGCACTCGACAAACGCATTTCGAGAACATACACAAAGTCCCAGCTATGGACCTAGTGCATCATCATAACCGAGGTCTGTTGCATTTACATAATAGTAATTGGATCTCATATGGAGATGTTTAGTGAAATAGAATGGAAAAATCGAGTGCAACTACACAAGAACTAGTCTGTAACTGTCGTTCCGAATCAGTTTTGCGCAGTGTTAACTGAACATGGATATCTGACTCGTACGGAGTCCGTTTTGACTCCACAAGTAGTCAAAACGTTTGTGACGACTAGATGCTTCAAAGGATTCTTACATAGGGAACTTTTCGAGAACTTTTGTTAAGGAGTTTGTTCAGAAACTTGTATAGAAACTTTCTTAATGAGCACTCGCCAAACGCATTTCGAGAACATACACAAAGTCCCAGCTATGGACCTAGTGCATCATCATAATCGAGGTCTCTTGCCTTTCCGTACAAGTAATTGGATCGCATATGGAGATGTTTAGTGAAGTAGAATGGAAACAATCGAGTGCAACTACACAAGAACTACTCTGTAACTGTCGTTCAGAATCATTTTTGCGCAGTGTTAACTGAAACATGGATATCTGACTCATTCGGAGTCTGTTTTGGCTCCACAAGTAGTCAAAAAGTTTGTGACGACCAGATGATTCAAAGGATTCTTTCATAGGGAACTTTTGGAGAAATGTTTTTAACGAGTTCGTTCACAAACTTGTATAGAAACTTTCCTAATGAGCACTCGACAAACGCATTTTGAGAACATACAAAAAGTCCCAGCTATGGACCTAGTGCATCCTAATCACCGAGGTCTCTTGAATTTCCCTACAAGTAATTGGATCTCATATCGAGATGTTTAGTGAAGTTGAATGGAAACAATCGAGTGCAACTACACAAGAACTAGTCTCTAACTGTCGATCGGAATCAGTTTTGCGCATCGTCAACTGAAACATGGATATCTGACTCATACAGAGTCCGTTTTGGCTCCAAAAGTAGTCAAAATGTTTGTGACGACCAGATGCTTCAAAGGATTCTTTCATAGGGAACTTTTGGAGAACTTTTCTTAAGGAGTTCGTTCTTAAACTTGTATAGAAACTTTTCTTAATGAGCACTCGACAAACGCATTTCGAGAACATACACAAAGTCCCAGCTATGGACCTAGTGCATCATCGTAATCGAGGTCTGTTGCATTTCCCTAAATGTAATTGGATCACATATGAAGATGTTTAGTGAAATAGAATGGAAAAATCGAGTGCAACTACACAAGAACTAGTCTGTAACTATCATTCGGAATCAGTTTTGCGCAGTGTTAACTCAACATGGATATCTGACTCGTACGGAGTCCGTTTTGGCTCCACAAGTAGTCAAAACGTTTGTGACGACTAGATGCTTCAAAGGATTCTTTCATAGGGGACTTTTGGAGAACTTTTCTTAAGGAGTTCGTTCAGAAACTTGTATAGAAATTTTCTTAATGAGCACTCGACAAACGCATTTCGAGAACATACACAAAGTCTGAGCTATGGACCTAGTGCATCATCATAACCGAGGTCTCTTGCATTTTCCTACAAATAATTAGATCTCATATGGAGATGTTTAGTGAAGTAGAATGGAAAATATCAAGTGCAACTACACAAGAACTAGTCTCAGAATCGCTGCTCGAATCAATTTTATGCATGTTAATCTGAAACATGGATACCTGACTCATACGGAGTCCGTTTTGGTTCCACAAGTAGTCAAAACGTTTGTGACAGCCATATTCTTCAAAGGATTCTTTCATAGGGAACTTTTGGAGAATTTTTCTTAAGGAGTTCGTTCAGAAACTTGTATGGTAACTTTCTTAATGAGCACCCGACGAACGCATTTCGAGAACATACACAAAGTCCCAGCTATGGACCTAGTGCATCAACATTAACCGACGTCTTTTGCATTTCCATGCAAGTAATTGGATCTCATATGGAGATGTTTAGTGAAGTACAATGGAAAAAACTGAGTGCAACTACACAAGAACTAGTCTCAGAATCGTAGCTCGAATCAGTTTTATGCAGGTTAATCAAACATGGATATCTGACTCATACAGAGTCTTTTTGGCTCCACAAGTAGTCAAAACATTTGTGGCGACGAGATGATTCAAAGGAATCTTTCATAGGGAACTTTTGGAGAACTTTTTTTAAGGAGTTCGTTCAGAAACTTGTATAGAAACTTTCTTAATGAGCACTCGGCAAACATATTTCGAGAATATACGAAAAGTCCCAGCTATGGACCTAGTGCATCCTCATCACCGAGGTCTCTTGCATTACCGTACAAGTAATAGGATCTCATATGGAGATGTTTAGTGAAGTAGAATGGAAAAAATCGAGTGCAACTACACAAGAACTAGTCTGTAACCGACGTTCGGAATCAGTTTTGCGTCGTGTTAACTGATACATGGATATCTGACTCATACAGACTCCGTTTTGGCTCCACAAGTAGGAAAAATGTTTGTGACGACCAGATGCTTCAAAGGATTCTTTCATACGGAAATTTTGGCGAACTTTTCTTAAGGAGTTCGTTCAGAAACTTGTATAGAAACTATCTTAATGAGCACTCGACAAACGCATTTCGAGAACATACACAAAGTCCCAGCTATGGACCTAGTGCATCCTCATCACCGAGGTCACTTGCATTTCCTACAAGTAGTTGGATCTCATATGGAGATGCTTAGTGAAGTAGAATGGAAAAAATGGAGTGCAACTACACAAGAACTAGTCTCAGAATCGTTCTCGAATCAGTTTTGCAAAGATGTCAATCTGAATCATGGATATCTGACTCATACGGGGTCCGTTTTGGCTCCACAAGTAGTCAAAACGTTTGTGACGACCAGATGCTTCAAAGAATTCTTTCATAGGGAACTTTTGGAGAAATTTTCTTAACGAGCTCGTTCAGAAACTAGTATAGAAACTTCCTTAATGAGCACTCAACAAACGCATTTCGAGAACATACACGAAGTCCCAGCAACGGACCTCGTGCATCATCATAACCGAGGTATCTTGCATTTCCCTGCAAGTAATTAAATCTCATATGGAGATATTTAGTGAATTAGAATGGAAAAAATCGAGTGCAACTACACAAGAACTAGTCTGTAACTGTCGTTCGGAATCAGTTTTGCACAGTGTTAACTGAAACATGGATATCTTACTCATACGGAGTCCGTCTTGGCTCCACAAGTAGTAAAAATGTTTGTGGAGACCAGATGCTTCAAAGAATTCTTTCATAGGGAACTTTTGGAGAAATTTTCTTAAGGAGTTCGTTCAGAAACTTGTATAGAAATTTCTTAATGAGCACTCAACAAACGCATTTCGAGAACATACACAAAGTCCCAGGTACAGACCTAGTGCATCATCATAACCGAGGTCTCTTGCATTTCTCTACAAGTAATTGAATCTCATATGGAGATGTTTAGTGAAGTAGAATGGAAAAAATCGAGTGCAACTACACAAGAACTAGTCTCAGAATCGCTGTTCGAATCAGTTTTATGCAAAGTTAATCAAACATGGATATCTGACTCATACGAAGTCCGTTTTGGCTCCACAAGTATTCAAAACGTTTGTGACGACCAAATGCTTCAAATGATTCTTTCATAGGGAACTTTTCGAAAACATTTCTTAAGGAGTTCGTTCAGAAACTTGTATAGAAACTTTCTCAATGAGCACTCGACAAACGCATTTCCAGTACATACATAAAGTCCTAGCCATTGACCTAGTGCATCATCATAACCGAGGTCTCTTGCATTTCCCTACAAGTAATTGGATCTCGTATGGAGATGTTTAATGAACTAGAATGGAAAAAATCGAGTGCAACTACACAAGAACTAGTCTGTAACTGTTGTTCGGAATTAGTTTTGCGCAATGTTAATTGAAACATGGATATCTGACTTATACGGAGTCTGTTTTGGCTCCACAAGTAGGAAAAACATTTATGATGACCAGATGCTTCAAACGATTCTTTCATAGGGAACTTTTGGAGAAGTTTTCTTAAGGAGTTCGTTCAGAAACTTGTCTAGAAACTTTCTTAATGAGCACTCGACAAACGCATTTTGAGAACATACACAAAGTCCGAGCTATGGACCTAGTACATCCTCATAACCAAGGTCTCTTGCATTTCCCTACAAGTAATTGGATCTCATATGGAGATGTTCAGTGAAGTAGAATGGAAAAAATCGAGTGCAACTACACAAGAACTAGTCTCAGAATCGCTGCTCGAATCAGTTTTATGCAAAGTTAATCTGAAACATGGATAGCTGACTCATACGGAGTCTGTTTTAGTCAAAACGTTTGTGACGACCAGATGCTTCAAAGGATTCTTTCATAGGGAACCTTTGGAGAACTTTTCTTAAGCAGTTCGTTCAGAAACTTGTATGGAAACTTTCCTAATGAGCACCCGACAAACACATTTCGAGAACATACACAAAGTCCCAGCTATGGACCTAGTGCATCCTCATAACCCAGGTCTCTTGCGTTTCTATACAAGTAATTTGATCTCATATGGATATGTTTAGTGAAGTAGAATGGAAAAAATCGAGTGCAACTACACAAGAACTAGTCTGTAACTGTCGTTCGGAATCCGTTTTGCGTAGTGTTAACTGAAACATGGATATCTGACAAATAGGAGTCCGTTTTGGCTCCACAAGTAGTCAAAACGTTTATGACGACTAGATGCTTCAAATGATTCTTTCATAGGGAACTTTTGGAGAACGTTTTTTAAGGAGTTCGTTCAGAAACTTGTATAGAAACTTTCTTAATGAGCACTCGACGAACGCATTTCGAGATCATACACAAAGTCCCAGCTATGTACCTAGTGCATCCTCATCACCGAGGTATCTTGCATTTCCCTACAAGTAATTGGATCTCATATGGAGATGTTAAGTGAAGTAGAATGGAAAAAATCGAGTTCAATTACACAAGAACTAGTCTCAGAATCGCTGCTCGAATCAGTTTTGCAAAGGTGTCAATCAAACATGGATATCTGACTCATATGGAGTCCGTTTTGGCTCCACAAGTAGTCAAAACTTTTGTGACAACCAGATGCTTCAAAGGATTCTTTCGTGGTGAACTTTTGGAGAACTTTCTTAAGGAGTTCGTTCAGAGACTTGTATATAAACTTTCTTAATGAGAACTCAACAAACGCATTTCGAGAACATACACAAAGTCCCAACTATGGACCTAGTGTATCATCATAACCGAGGTCTGTTGAATTTCCCTACAAGTAATTGGATCTCATATGTAGATGTTTAGTGAAGTAGAATGGAAAAAATCGAGTGCAACTACACAAGAACTAGTCTGTAAGTGTCGTTCGGAATCAGTTTTGCGCAGTGTTAACTGAAACATGGATATCTGACTCATACGAAGTCCGTTCTGGCTCCACAAGTAGGAAAAACGTTTGTGATGACCAGATGCTTCAAATGATTCTTTCATAGGGAACTTTTGGAGAACGTTTTTTAAGGAGTTCGTTCAGAAACTTGTATAGAAACTTTCTTAATGAGCACTCGACAAACGCATTTCGAGAACATACACAAAGTCCGAGCTATGGACCTAGTGCATCCTCATAACCGAGGTATTTTGCATTTCTGTAGCGACCCGACCCGAATGGATCAAGTCTCTGTGCTTATGTGTCATCCTCGGATCAAGATCTCGACACGCATAACTCAAGGATTTATAACAAAGGTAAATCACATGTATAAACTAACGTAAATACTATTACCTCAATCCATATAGCGGAAGCAACAAGGTTGTGGATTCCCATCAACACCAACGGCAAAGTTGAGTGTAGAAATCGTAACCCTAACGTATCACTTACTGTCGTTCAAAAAGTCGCAACATGAAAAGTTGCAGCCAAAACGGGTCAACACATGGAATATGCCGGCAATGTAACACATAGAGAGTAATGAAAGAATAAGCCTATACTACATGCATATATGGCTGGTGGAAAGCTCTATGGTTACAGCTTTTGCGAAAAGCCAATTTTTCCCTATCGCAAAGAAATAAATTTGTTTAACTATCATGGTGGTTGTTAAACATTGAGAATGGTTGACAGATCCTCAATCCCAATTAAAAGTACTCATTAAAACCCAAACAAATTATATTAAGTAACGTGATGAGATCAACAAGATAATCCAAGAACTAGATACTCAAGATGTCCATAACCGGGACACGGCTAACCATGATTAGTTTATACACTATGCAGAGGTTTATGACTTTTCCCCACAAGACTCGATCGCCTCTGTTGGATTTCTCGCACTACATGATGTTTGAGAAACGGATGACCGAGACATAGTCTTTCGAAGCGCTTAGCACCTTACATAGGGTAGACCGTACACCTACTTTCCCTACATCTGCTAGTCTACCCGTAAGAGTTCGCACAACTTGATCAACTATGCCAGAGCCCATAATGGCTTGTGGCTGCACACGTAAGTTTCTAGTTTGAATAATCTCATGATACCTTTGAGCCTGGGTGGCGGTCCGAAGAAAAACAGGCAAGTCCTGATGGAAACCAGGTGCCTCAATCCACCCAGATGTGTGTTTAAGTTGCCACCTTAAATAAACCATTAATTTAACAATCTCACATCTGTCATGGATACACTCACCCAATCCACGTCTACTAGCATAGCATGGCAAATAAGCAAACGTAGAAATAACTCCCAAGGGTTTGATAATAAAACAGGTAATAGGTACTACCTCAATCTACTTCCCATCCCACAATTTGATTAGATCCTAATCATGCAAGTGTTTGAGGATTGATCTAATGCATAAAAACTGGGTATGAGAAAAGATATGATCAAAGTGTTACTTGCCTGCAATGTTGATGAAGATGATTCGCACTCAAACTCTTGATAGTTCTACTCATCACACTCCGGTCAATCTATCGTAATCAAGCAATAATAACCACACATAAGCAATCACTCAAAAGATCGGAAAGAACGAAGAAAACGATTCAGAAAACATCAAAACCAAGCAAATAACTCTTGCAACATAAAACAATTTCTAACAATACCAAAATTATGTGAATTTGGCCTTATCAGAAAGTTTAGGTCAAGAGCTTCGATTTGCAAAAAGATTCAATTAAATCGGAGTTACGAAACTCAAGTTATGATCAAACGAAGTTCAAATACAAATCAGTTTGAATTAAAATTTTAGAACTTTCAAAAACATGTTTAAGTTGGATTACTGGATAAAGGGGATCATAACGAAGAAGTGGGCGTTGGTTTCATCTAATTTGGATGAACGAGTAAAAAGTTATGGCTATTTGAAAAATAAGGGCCAAGCTGTTTTACGAAAGAAAAATAGTTACGGCTAAGGTCTAATGTATAAATACGTAGACTAATTGATAATCCAATCTATCGTATTAGTCTAAAAAAATAATAAACTACGAAAGTATAAGAAGAAAAAAAACAAAGAAAGATACCTTTATAAGGCAGAGAAAAGACGACTTTGAAGAGAAGAGACAATTTCCAGAAGTCGCGCCGGAGAGGAAAAAAAATATTTTTCTTTAAGGAATCTAGTCAAACCAAAATATTGATTTAACCCGAATCGGACGATTTTTGAAGGCTCTATGGGTCTATATTTATAGGTGGAAAAGAGGTTTAGGGGTCAAAAGCTAGACAATGTGGGACTAAACGTAGACGAAAATATACGAAATAGAGAAGAAAACGAGAGTCCCGTGGCATGGGCCAAAAGGCTTTCGGCCGGCCGCGCGCGTACACTGTAAAATATTTTTTTTGAGCAATAGAAAAGAAAAAGAAAAACTATGGAAAAAGAATATGGGGAAGGAATATGGCCCGCTGGGCCTGGCCCATATATTATATAGAAAAATAAAAGAAGGGGCGCCCGCTGGTACTATGATGCGCACGTCGGCGACAATTAGTTTCAGACGCGCGTGCAGTTTGTTATTTATTTTTTTAATAAGAAAGCGATAAACTGAAAAACGAAAATAAAACTAAAACTTTATATAGGCATATTATATATCAAAATTTTCAGAAAAAGATTTTCTACAACATGAACATTATTCTAGCATTAAATAAGGTACACACAAATTCAAATAAAGCAAAGAGTGCTTTAGCTCTAATAAAATCCAATAAAAATCATTTTAAAAATACCAAAATGAATTCAAATTTATTCCTCTCCAATTTTATGTTGTAAGGAATCATGTTACGCTATTTTCCATGTATTTTATTTTTGGAGAAAAATAATTTGAATAAAACTCAAATAACTCCAAATTGAAAATAAATTGAAAAGAATTTTGAATTTATTTCTTTGAAACTCCCTACTCATATTTCATATGTTTTGAAGAAGTCATTTTATCTTCGCTCGTGAAAATTATTGAGTTGCATAAAGTTTCAGAATTGGAAATATTTTCCAAATGAAATTCAAATATTTTCAACACCCCTTGTCATTTAAATAAATGGAAGAAGTCATGTCATCTTCTCTCCAGGGTTTTGTGATGAAGAGTATTTGAATTCACGAAAAGCATAAAAGCAAAAATGAAAGTTTGGGAAAGTCCTTTTATTCCCTCTCATTTAACTTTCAAAAAGTTTCGAATTCACTCACTTTCACCAATTAAGCAAACAATCAATCAAAACTATCTATTTATTATAACATTCCAAAATTTAGAATTTTGGGATGTTACAAACCTACCACCCTTAAAAGGAATCTCGTCCTCGAGATTCGGAGAGGCTAGCAAGAAATAGGTTAGGGTTTGGGGGTCTTCTCAAAAATCCATCGATCGTCTCCGGGGTCTCGGGTGCTACCACCCTTAGAAGCATTGTTAAGGTTCCATCAAAACTCATATACTCCATCCATCGTTGACAGTGTCGGTCTTCTCAGATCGTAAGGATAATTCCTTCTCGGGGCTCTTTTTGTAACGACATAACCTTTTCCTCAATCCTTTTGTCCTTTAATCTTGGTAAGGTTATTCCGAGATTGGGTCTTCATAGCTGACGGGTCTGGCGCAAATACTAAACAACTATCGATATCTCATGGTGGTCAACGATTTATGGTTTCTCCTGCGAGAAAACGGGTCAGGTTGAACCTCACCGTATGACCTCACGATTGGCAACCACCGTCGTGTACAAGGGAAAAGAAAAAATACCTATACCATTCTAAGGTTTAAACAAGGTTTTGATCGTCGTCTCTCTATTATAGGTAGGTCACTCAGATTTACCATCCCATATAGCAAAGCGAATAATAAGAGTAAGTCGGTATGGTGATCAATCCGTCCCGCACCCAAATCATTACCTTGTACATGGTTTAGCGAATCTCGTATTCTAACACTCGGTCATCCTCACAAGCATTGCAGAATTTCTCTTGTCGACGAACCAAGTTCGGATAAATCCATTGATTCTGCAAGCCAAACAAAACATCTATCGTTCCTTATCACTCTCAGGTTTTGCGTAAACTCCTATAAGATCGTCGGTTGATAAAATCGTAACTTCTTCCAGGGATTTTTTTTTCCTTCAGCAAGAGTGTGCTTGCTTCTTGGCAGGTCCTGGGGCCTGTGGGTTATGGACCATCTCATCACTTGTAATCCTTGAACACCTCATCAGGGCAACTGATCCTTAATCCAACATCCAACTTCATAGCATACTTAATTCCATCCAATTGTACTATCCTTCTTCCATCTATTGGCACCAAACTAGGACATGATTACTCAGACTCATCATGGAATTTCCATTGATCCATATTTCCAACATCATACCTACTTTATGTCCAATAGTAATTTATCTCTTCATCCTCGTCGGATGTCCCACATACCGAGATAAAAACTTATACTTAAGAATTCCATACTCCACTTCGTGGAACATCATTATCCTTTCTAGGGTCAAGCGTCCTTACAGGGGAATATTGGCCATCTCTGCATGACATTTCTTCAACTGGGAAACGTGAAACACATTATGAACTCCTGACAGTCCTTTGGGTGACTCCAACTTGTTGGCCACTTCTCCCATACTCTCCAAAACTCGGTATGGTCCTACAAATCTCGGGGATAACTTTCCCTTAACTCCAAATCGTTTAACTCCTGGCAGAGGGGACACACGAAGACATGCTCTGTCTCCAATTTCATAGACTACCTCCTTGCGTTTTGAGTCTCAGCATAACTCTTCTCGCCAGATGAGCTACCTTCGCTTTATCTCGAATCAACTTAACATTCTCTTCTCGACATCCTTGATCACATTTGGTCCAAACAATCGACGGTCTCCAACTTCATCCCACAACAACGGTGTCCGCTCCTTCTCCCATACAAAGCTTCAAAGGGGCCATCTTCAAACTGGTTGGTAATCTTGTTGTTGTATGAGAACTCCGCGTAAGGTAGATTATCACCACTACTAGATCCATAATCTAGCGCTTTACGCTCTCAACATGTCCTCCGAAATCTGATTGACTCTCTCGGTCTATCCATCATGTCTCGCAGATGAAAGGTTGTATCTTGAACTCTAGCCTAGTACCCAAAGTGTGGCGCAGCTGATTCCAAAACTTTGAGGTAAACCGTGTTCCTCTATCGATCGATGGTCCTCGGAACTCCATGCGACATACGATCCTGGTCATATATATCTTGGCCAACTTAGCACTTGTATAGGTGGTTTTCACCGGGATAGAGTGAGCCACTTTGGTCAAGTGAATCAACTACTACCGAGATAGAGTCATATCCTGCTCGGGTTCGGGAAATCGGTAATGAAATCCATGACAAGCTTATTCTCACTTCCATTCGGGTATCGGCATAGGCTGTATTAATCCTGCTGGCTTCTGATGCTCTGCTTTTAATCTCAATGGCATACATCACCTACGACTACATACTCTGCAATATCCTTCTTCATACCAGTCCACCAGAAACACTCCTTCAAATCCAAATACATCTTGGTGTTTCCAGGGCGAATCGAGTAAGGTGAGTCATGAGCCTCTTGAAGTATTAACTTCCCGATCTTTGCATTATTGGGTATATGTACACGTCCTCAAACCATAAGGTGTCGTGCTCATCCTTACGAAAACCTTTGGCCTTTCCTTTGCTCATCTTTTATCTCAAAGAACCTCTTTGTCATCCTTCTAAGCTTCACGGATCTTTTCCAACAATGTAGACCGAACTTCCATTGTCAAGAACAAAACCTTTGGGAACAATCTCCAACCGAAGTTCCACGAGATCCTCGGCTAACTCCTTTGGTAATCCTCCACTTATTAGGGTATTCATCCTTATTTTCTTTATGGTTGTGTCCTATTTCTCCACAAAGCTTGTATGCACAAGCTTTCTTCATATCCTTTTCCATAAGGCCTCAATTTCTGGGACACAAGACGCGACTTTGGCAAAGTCTACTTAAATTCCTTCCAAGTGGTTACTCCTTGCCATCCATTGATGGTTTGGTACATCCTCCACCAAATAGCAGCACCTCTTTCAAAGCACTCTAGAGCATGCTGGGTCATATCATTTTCGACTATAGTGTTATTCTCCATATGATCCTCCATGTTCTGAATCCATCGGTCTGTCTCCAATTGACTCATTGGTCCAGAAAATACAAGCTCATCTCCATTCATCTTCTATTGGGTCCATGGGTTTTGGGGTGAGATAAGATAGATAGAGAGGGATGCACACAATACAAACAAATTTTTTGAAAAGACAGATTTTATTGTGGCTGTCGAAAAAACATCAAACAAATGACAGCTCACAATCGTCGCATCTAATGAAGGTATGTAACAGGGGTTTGGTCTTCTAAAGGTCAATAGATCTCAAAGTCATCACACTCTTCAAGTCTTGGTCATGTCTCTGATGGCTTCTTCTGATCATGCTTGTCCTTCTCAAGTCCTTTTTGCCAGCTCATCTCTGTTGACACGAAGTCTCTTGTGACGTCCTTTAATATTTCTGGAGTTGCATTCCAAACTTCTAGTTTCAACATCCTTGGCATGAACCATGTCCCTACTGTCCTTCAATTCCTGACAAATCTCCAGTATCTCGAGGTTTTAGCTCCTCCACTTGGCTACTTTCACTTTCGGTTCTGAGTTCTTCACCAATTGCCTTCTTGTCAAAATATTGCTTCTTGTAGGTCCATCTTAACTTCGATGTAACACTCCGATCCCGGTGATACACCAGCTAAGATTTAAAATGCATCTTTTGTCGACAGATGCTCCATCAGCCTTCTACCATCCATCCTTCCATGTATCTCGATACTTAACTCCATACGGTGACAATAGCATAAGCGGCGATAACATCATGGATAGCGTGTTTACGCTCTTGTCATTTCCATGAGCTATCATTCCATAGTTGACATCTCCTGCCTTAGGGCTTTCCTGACAAAATTTTTGAGTTCTAATGCTCCATGTTCCGGTCTTACTCCAATACACCTTGATCTCGGGTGTTGATAACTTCCATGGTCCGTCAAATTCCATAAGCGTGACCTTCCTAGGTCATAAGATCTGGGAATTCTTCAGAGCCTTCAAAATTCTCCTAGTCTTCGGAGTCTTCAACAGTTGTAATTTCCATTTACACGGTAAAATCCTCTTCATTCCAAATGGTCTTAGTTGTCCGATATCTTATACTTCTTGGAGTGGTCTCATCAGTCGAATCTTCAAGTGGTCAAAAGGGAAAAGGGGTATGGTCTCACTAAAAGGGAATATTTGAATAAGCTCAGAAGAGAAGAGAGGTAAAAGATCTTTTTGAAAATGAAGTAGTAGGGAAAAATTCTTTCCTATGGGCTTGTCGGTTTCTAGGGTCACGTCCTCACAACAACATGTGCTCGATACCATCTTGTAGCGACCGACCGAATGGATCAAGTCTCGTGCTTAAGTGTCATCCTCGGATCGGTATCTTTGACACACACACAAGATCTCGAAGGATTTATAACAGAGGTAAATCACATGTATAAACTAACGTAAATACTATTACCTCAATCCATATAGCGGAAGCAACAAGGTTGTGGATTCCCATCAACACCAACGGCAAAGTTGAGTGTAGAAATCGTAACCTAACGTATCACTTACTCGTCGTTCGAAAAGTCTCGCAACATGAAAAGTTGCAGCCCGAAAATGGGTCAACATGATGGAATATCTTGGCAATGTAACACATAGAGAGTAATGAAAGAATAAGCCTATACTACATGCATATATGGCTGGTGGAAAGCTCTATGGTTACAGTTTTTTGAAAAGCCAATTTTTCCCTACTACAAAAAATAAATTTGTTTAACTATCATGGTGGTTGTTAAACATTGAGAATGGTTGACACATCCTCAATCCCAATTAAAAGTACTCATTAAAACCCAAACAAATTATATTAAGTAACGGATGAGATCAACAAGATAATCCAAGAACTAGATACTCAAGATGTCCATAATCGGGGACACGGCTAACCATGATTAGTTTATACACTCTGCAGAGGTTTGCACTTTTCCCCACAAGACTCGATCGCCTCCGTTGGATTTCTCGCACTACATGATGTTTGAGAAGCGGATGACCGAGACATAGTCTTTCGGAGCGCTTAGCACCTTACATAGGGTAGACCGGTACACCTACTTTCCCTACATCTGCTAGTCTACCCGTAAGAGTTCGCACAACTTGATCAACTATGCCAGAGCCCATAATGGCTTGTGGCTGCACACGTAAGTTTCTAGTTTGAATAATCTCATGATCCCTTTGAGCACGGGTGGCGGTCCAAGAAAACAGGCAAGTCCCGATGGAAACCAGTGCCTCAATCCACCCGATGTGTGTTTAAGTTGCCACCTTAAATAACCATTAATTTAACAATCTCACATCCGTCATGGATACACTCACCCAATCCACGTCTACTAGCATAGCATGGCAAATAAGCAAACGTAGAAATAACTCCCAAGGGTTTGATAATAAAACAGGTAATAGGTACTACCTCAATCTACTTCCCATCCCACAATTTGATTAGATCCTAATCATGCAAGTGTTTGAGGATTGATCTAATGCATAAAAACTGGGTATGAGAAAAGATATGATCAAAGTGTTACTTGCCTGAAATATTGATGAAGATGATTCGCACTGAAAATCTTGATAGTTCTACTCATCACACTCCGGTCAATCTATCGTAATCAAGCAATAATAACCACACATAAGCAATCACTCAAAAGATCGAAAAGAACGAAGAAAACGATTCAGAAAACATCAAAACCAAGCAAATAACTCTTGCAACATAAAACAATTTCTAACAGTACCAAAATTATGTGAATTTGGCCTTATCAGAAAGTTTAGGTCAAGAGCTTCGATTTGCAAAAAGATTCAATTAAATCGGAGTTACGAAACTCAAGTTATGATCAAACGAAGTTCAAATACAAATCAGTTTGAATTAAAATTTTAGAACTTTCAAAAACATGTTTAAGTTGGATTACTGGATAGAGGGGATCATAACGAAGAAGTGGGCGTTGGTTTCATTTAATTTGGATGAACGAGTAAAAAGTTATGGCTATTTGAAAAATAAGGGCCAAGCTGTTTTACGAAAGAAAAATAGTTACGGCTAAGGTCTAATGTATAAATACGTAGACTAATTGATAATCTAATCTATCGTATTAGTCTAAAAAAATAATAAACTACGAAAGTATAAGAAAAAAAAACAAAGAAAGATACCTTTATAAGGCAGAGAAAAGACGACTTTGAAGAGAAGAGACAATTTCCAGAAGTCGCGCCGGAGAGGAAAAAAATATTTTTCTTTAAGGAATCTAGTCAAACCAAAATATTGATTTAACCCGAACCGGACGATTTTTGAAGGCTCTATGGGTCTATATTTATAGGTGGAAAAAAGGTTTAGGGGTCAAAAGCTAGACAATGTGGGACCAAACGTAGACGAAAATATACGAAACAGAGAAGAAAGCGAGAGTCGCGTGGCATGGGCCAAAAGGCTTTCGGCCGGCCGCGCGCGTACACTGTAAAATATTTTTTTTGAGCAATAGAAAAGAAAAAGAAAAACTATGGAAAAAGAATATGGGGAAGGAATATGGCCCGCTGGGCCTGGCCCATATATTATATAGAAAAAGAAAAGAAGGGGCGCCCGCTGGTACTATGATGCGCACGTCGGCGACAGTTAGTTTCAGACGCGCGTGCAGTTTGTTATTTGTTTTTTTTAATAAGAAAGCGATAAACTGAAAAACGAAAATAAAACTAAAACTTTATATAGGCATATTATATATCAAAATTTTCATAAAAAGATTTTCTACAGCATGAACATTATTCTAGCATTAAATAAGGTACACACAAATTCAAATAAAGCAAAGAGTGTTCCAGCTCTAATAAAATCCAATAAAAATCATTTTAAAAATACCAAAATGAATTCAAATTTATTCCTCTCCAATTTTATGTTGTAGGGAATCATGTTACCCTATTTTCCATGTATTTTATTTTTGGAGAAAATAATTTGAATAAAACTCAAATAACTCCTAATTGAAAATAAATACAAAAGAATTTTGAATTTATTTCTTTGAAACTCCTACTCATATTTCATGTGTTTTGAAGAAGTCATTTTATCTTCGCCGTGAAAATTATTGAGTTGCATAAAGTTTCAGAATTGGAAATATTTTCCAAATGAAATTCAAATATTTTCAACACCCTTGTCATTTAAATAAATGGAAGAACTCATGTCATCTTCTCTCCGTGGTTTTGTGATGAAGAGTATTTGAATTCACGAAAAGCATAAAAGCAAAATGAAAGTTTGGGAAAGTCCTTTTATTCCTCTCATTTAACTTTCAAAAGTTTCAATTCACTCACTTTCAGTCAATTAATCAAACAATCAATCAAAACTATCTATTTATTATAACATTCCAAAATTTAGAATTTTGGGATGTTACAATTTCCCTACAAGTAATTGGATCTCATATGGAGATGTTTAGTGAAGTAGAATGGAAAAAATCGAGTGCAACTACACAAGAACTAGTATGTAACTGTCGTTCGGAATGAGTTTTGCGCAGTGTCAACTGAAACATGGATATCTGACTCATACGGAGTCCGTTTTGGCTCTACAAGTAGTCAAAACGTTTGTGATGACCAGATGCTTCAAAAGATTCTTTCATAGGGAAGTTTTGCAGAATTTTTCTTAAGGAGTTCGTTCAGAAACTTGTATAGATACTTTCTTAATGGGCACTATACAAACGCATTTCAAGAACATACACAAAGTCCCAAATATGGACCTAGTGGATCAACATAACCGAGGTCTGTTGCATTTCCCTACAAGTAATTGGATCTCATATCGAGATGTTTAGTGAAGTAGAATGGAAAAAATCGAGTGCAACTACACAAGAACTAGTCTGTAACTATCGTTCGGAATCAGTTTTGCGCAGTGTCAACTAAAACATGGATATCTGACTCATACGGAGTCTGTTTTGGCTCCACAAGTAGTAAAAACGTTTGTGACGACCAGATGCTTCAAAGGATTCTTCCATAGGGAACTTTTGGAGAACTTTTCTTAAGGAGTTCATTCAGAAACTTGTATGGAAACTTTCCTAATGAGCACCCGACAAACGCATTTCGAGAACATACACAAAGTCCCAGTTATGGACCTAGTGCATCACCATAACCGAGGTCTCTTGCATTTCTATGCAAGTAATTGGATCTCATATGGAGATGTTTAGTGAAGTAGAATGGAAAAAATCGAGTGCAACTACACAAGAACTTGTTTGTAACTGTCGTTCGGAATCAGTTTTGCGCAGTGTTAACTGAAACATGGATATCTGACACATACGGAGTCCGTTTTGGCTCCACAAGTAGTCAAAACGTTTATGACGACTAGATTCTTTAAATGATTCTTTCATAGGGAACTTTTGGAGAACGTTTTTGAAGGAGTTCGTTCAGAAACTTGTATCGAAACTTTCTTAATGAGCACTCGATAAACGCATTTCGAGAACATACACAAAGTCCCAGCTATGGACCTAGTGCATCCTTATCACCGAGGTATCTTGCATTTCCCTACAAGTAATTGGATCTCATATGGAGATGTTTAGTGAAGTAGAATGGAAAAAATCGAGTGCAACTACACAAGAACTTGTCTCAGAATCGCTGCTCGAATGAGTTTTTGCAAAGGTCAATCAAACATGGATATCTGACTCATACGGAGTCCGTTTTGGCTCCACAAGTAGTCAAAACGTTTGTGACTACCAGATTCTTCAAAGTATTCTTTCATGGTGAAGTTTTGGAGAACTTTCTTAAGGAGTTCGTTCAGAAACTTGTATAGAAACTTTCTTAATGAGCACTCGACAAACGCATTTCGAGAACATACACAAAGTCCCAACTATGGACATAGTGCATCATCATAACCGAGGTCTGTTGCATTTCCCTAAAAGTAATTGGATCTCATATGGAGATGTTTAGTGAAGTAGAATGGAAAAAATCGAGTGCAACTACACAAGAACTAGTCTCAGAATCGCTTCGAATCGCTTTTGCTTGATGTTAACTGAAACATGGATATCTTACTCATACGAAGTCCGTTTTGGCTCCACAAGTAGGAAAAACGTTTGTGATGACTAGATGCTTCAAAGGATTCTTTCATAGGGAACTTCTGGAGAACTTTTCTTAAGAAGTTTGTTCAGAAACTTGTATAGAAACTTTCTTAATGAGCACTCGACAAACGCATTTCGAGAATATACACAAAGTACGAGCTATGGACCTAGTGCATCCTCATAACCGAGGTCTCTTGAATTTCCCTACAAGTAATTGGATCTCGTATGGAGATGTTTAGTTAAGTAGAATGGAAAAAATCGAGTGCAACTACACAAGAACTAGTCTCTAACTGTCGTTCGGAATGAGTTTTGCGCAGTGTCATTTTGCGCAATGTTAACTGAAACATGGATATCTGACTCATACGGAGTCTGTTTTGGCTCCACAAGTAGTCAAAACGTTTGTGACGACCAGATGCTTCAAAGGATTCTTTCATAGGGAACTTTTGGAGAACTTTTCTTAAGGAGTTCGTTCAGAAACTTGTATAGAAACTTTCTTAATGAGCACTAGACAAACGCATTTCGAGAACATACACAAAGTCCCAAATATGGACCTAGTGCATCATCATAACTGAGGTCTGTTGCATTTCCCTACAAGTAATTGGATCTCATCTCGAGATGTTTAGTGAAGTAGAATGGAAAAAATCGAGTGCAACTACACAAGAACTAGTATGTAACTGTCGTTCGGAATGAGTTTTGCGCAGTGTCAACTGAAACATGGATATCTGACTCATACGGAGTCCGTTTTGGCTCTACAAGTAGTCAAAACGTTTGTGATGACCAGATGCTTCAAAAGATTCTTTCATAGGGAAGTTTTGCAGAATTTTTCTTAAGGAGTTCGTTCGAAACTTGTATAGATACTTTCTTAATGGGCACTATACAAACGCATTTCAAGAACATACACAAAGTCCCAAATATGGACCTAGTGGATCAACATAACCGAGGTCTCTTGCATTTCCTACAAGTAATTGGATCTCATATCGAGATGTTTAGTGAAGTAGAATGGAAAAATCGAGTGCAACTACACAAGAACTAGTCTCAGAACTATCGTTCGAATCAGTTTTATGCAGATGTCAACTAAAACATGGATATCTGACTCATACGGAGTCTGTTTGGCTCCACAAGTAGTAAAAACGTTTGTGACGACCAGATGCTTCAAAGGATTCTTCCATAGGGAACTTTTGGAGAACTTTTCTTAAGGAGTTCATTCGAAACTTGTATGGAAACTTTCCTAATGAGCACCGACAAACGCATTTCGAGAACATACACAAAGTCCCATTATGGACCTAGTGCATCACCATAACCGAGGTCTCTTGCATTTCTATGCAAGTAATTGGATCTCATATGGAGATGTTTAGTGAAGTAGAATGGAAAAATCGAGTGCAACTACACAAGAACTTGTTTGTAATCGCTGTCTCGAATCAGTTTTGCAGTGTTAATCAAACATGGATATCGACATATCTGAGTCCGTTTGGCTCCACAAGTAGTCAAAACGTTTATGACGACTAGATTCTTTAAATGATTCTTTCATAGGGAACTTTTGGAGAACGTTTTTGAAGGAGTTCGTTCAAAACTTGTATCGAAACTTTCTTAATGAGCACTCGACAAGCGATTTCGAGAACATACACAAAGTCCCAGCTATGGACCTAGTGCATCCTTATCACCGAGGTATCTTGCATTTCCCTACAAGTAATTGGATCTCATATGGAGATGTTTAGTGAAGTAGAATGGAAAAAATCGAGTGCAACTACACAAGAACTTGTCTCAGAATCGCTGCTCGAATGAGTTTTGCGCAGTGTCAACTGAAACATGGATATCTGACTCATACGGAGTCCGTTTTGGCTCCACAAGTAGTCAAAACGTTTGTGACTACCAGATTCTTCAAAGTATTCTTTCATGGTGAAGTTTTGGAGAACTTTCTTAAGGAGTTCGTTCAGAAACTTGTATAGAAACTTTCTTAATGAGCACTCGACAAACGCATTTCGAGAACATACACAAAGTCCCAACTATGGACATAGTGCATCATCATAACCGAGGTCTGTTGCATTTCCCTAAAAGTAATTGGATCTCATATGGAGATGTTTAGTGAAGTAGAATGGAAAAAATCGAGTGCAACTACACAAGAACTAGTCTGTAACTGTCGTTCGGAATCAGTTTTGCGCAGTGTTAACTGAAACATGGATATCTTACTCATACGAAGTCCGTTTTGGCTCCACAAGTAGGAAAAACGTTTGTGATGACTAGATGCTTCAAAGGATTCTTTCATAGGGAACTTCTGGAGAACTTTTCTTAAGAAGTTTGTTCAGAAACTTGTATAGAAACTTTCTTAATGAGCACTCGACAAACGCATTTCGAGAATATACACAAAGTACGAGCTATGGACCTAGTGCATCCTCATAACCGAGGTCTCTTGAATTTCCCTACAAGTAATTGGATCTCGTATGGAGATGTTTAGTTAAGTAGAATGGAAAAAATCGAGTGCAACTACACAAGAACTAGTCTCTAACTGTCGTTCGGAATGAGTTTTATGATGTCATTTTATGCAATGTTAATCAAACATGGATATCGACTCATACGGAGTCTGTTTGGCTCCACAAGTAGTCAAAACGTTTGTGACGACCAGATGCTTCAAAGGATTCTTTCATAGGGAACTTTTGGAGAACTTTTCTTAAGGAGTTCGTTCAGAAACTTGTATAGAAACTTTCTTAATGAGCACTAGACAAACGATTTCGAGAACATACACAAAGTCCCAAATATGGACCTAGTGCATCATCATAACTGAGGTCTCTTGCATTTCCTACAAGTAATTGGATCTCATCTGGAGATGTTTAGTGAAGTAGAATGGAAAAATCGAGTGCAACTACACAAGAACTAGTCTCAGAATCGCTTCGAATCAGTTTTGCGCAGTGTTAACTGAAACATGGATATCTGACTCATACGGAGTCCGTTTTGGCTCCTCAAGTAGTAAAAACTTTTTTGATGACCAGATGCTTGAAACGATTCTTTCATAGGGAACTTTTGGAGAACTTTTCTTAAGGAGTTCATTCAGAATCTTGTATAGAAACTTTCTTAATGAGCACTCGACAAACGCATTTTGAGAACATACACAAAGTCCGAGCTATTGACATAGTGCATCCTCATAACCGAGGTCTCTTGCATTTACCTACAAGTAACTGGATCTCGTCTGGAGATGTTTAGTGAAGTAGAATGGAAAAAATCGAGTGCAACTACACAAGAACTAGTATGTAACTGTCGTTCGGAATGAGTTTTACGAAGTGTCAACTAAACATGGATATCTGACTCATACGGAGTCCGTTTTGGCTCTACAAGTAGTCAAAACGTTTCTGATGACCAGATGCTTCAAAAGATTCTTTCATAGGGAAGTTTTGCAGAACTTTTCTTAAGGAGTTCCTTCAGAAACTTGTATAGAAACTTTCTTAATGAGCACTATACAAACGCATTTCGAGAACATACACAAAGTCCCAAATATGGACCTAGTGCATCAACATAACCGAGGTCTGTTGCATTTCCCTACAAGTAATTGGATCTCATATCAAGATGTTTAGTGAAGTAGAATGGAAAAAATCGAGTGCAACTACACAAGAACTAGTCTCAGAATCGCGCTCGAATCAGTTTTGCCAAAGGTCAATGAAACATGGATATCGACTCATCTGAGTCTGTTTTGGCTCCACAAGTAGTAAAAACGTTTGTGACGACCAGATGCTTCAAAGGATTCTTTCATAGGGAACTTTTGGAGAACTTTTCTTAAGAAGTTCATTCAGAAACGTGTATAGAAACTTTCTTAATGAGGACTCGACAAACGCATTTCGAGAACATACACAAAGTCTGAGCTATGGACCTAGTGCATCCTCATAACTGAGGTCTCTTGAATTTTCCTACAATTAATTGGATCTCGTATGGAGATGTTTAGTGAAGTAGAATGGAAAAATCGAGTGCAACTACACAAGAACTTGTTTGTAATCGTGCTCGAATCAGTTTTTCTGCAAATGTTAATCAAACATGGATATCTGACACATACGGAGTCCGTTTTGGCTCCACAAGTAATCAAAACGTTTATGACGACTAGATTCTTTAAATGATTCTTTCATAGGGAACTTTTGGAGAACGTTTTTGATGGAGTTCGTTCAGAAACTTGTATCGAAACTTTCTTAATGAGCACTCGACAAACGCATTTCGAGAACATACACAAAGTCCCAGCTATGGACCTAGTGCATCCTTATCACCGAGGTATCTTGCATTTCCCTACAAGTAATTGGATCTCATATGGAGATGTTTAGTGAAGTAGAATGGAAAAAATCGAGTGCAACTACACAAGAACTAGTCTCTAACAGTCGTTCGGAATGAGTTTTGCGCAGTGTCAACTGAAACATGGATATCTGACTCATACGGAGTCCGTTTTGGCTCCACAAGTAGTCAAAACGTTTGTGACTACCAGATTCTTCAAAGTATTCTTTCATGGTTAAGTTTTGGAGGACTTTCTTAAGGCGTTCGTTCAGAAACTTGTATAGAAACTTTCTTAATGAGCACTCGACAAACGCATTTCGAGAACATACACAAAGTCCAAACTATGGACATAGTGCATCATCATAACCGAGGTCTGTTGCATTTCCCTACAAGTAATTGGATCTCATATGGAGATGTTTAGTGAAGTAGAATGGAAAAAATCGAGTGCAACTACACAAGAACTAGTCTCATGCGTCGTTCGAATCGGTTTTATGTGATGTTAATCAAACATCGATATCTTACTCATACGAAGTCCGTTTTGGCTCCACAAGTAGGAAAAACGTTTGTTATGACTAGATGCTTCAAAGGATTCTTTCATAGGGAACTTCTGGAGAACTTTTCTTAAGGAGTTTGTTCAGAAACTTGTATAGAAACTTTCTTAATGAGCACTCGACAAACGCATTTCGAGAACATACACAAAGTACGAGCTATGGACCTAGTGCATCCTCATAACCGAGGTCTCTTGCATTTCCCTACAAGTAATTGGATCTCATATGGAGACGTTTAGTGAAGTAGAATGGAAAAAATCAAGGGCAACTACACAAGAACTAGTCTGTAACTGTCGTTTGGAATCAGTTTTGCGCAATGTTAACTGAAACATGGATATCTGACTTATACGGAGTCTGTTTTGGCTCCACGAGTAGTCAAAACGTTTGTGACGACCAGATGCTTCAAAGGATTCTTTCATAGGGAACTTTTGGAGAACTTTTCTTATGGAGCTCGTTCAGATGCTTGTATGGAAACTTTCTTAATGAGCACCCGACAAACGCATTCCGAGAACATACACAAAGTCCCAGCTATGGACCTAGTGCATCATCATAACCGAGGTCTCTTGCATTTCTATACAAGTAATTGGATCTCATATGGAGATGTTTAGTGAAGTAGAATGGAAAAATCGAGTGCAACTACACAAGAACTAGTCATGAATCGCTGCTTGGAATCAGTTTTGCATTGTTAACTGAAACATGGATATCTGACTCATACGGAGTCCGTTTTGGCTCCACAAGTAGTCAAAACGTTTATGACGACCAGATGCTTCAAATGATTCTTTCATAGGGAACTTTTGGAGAACGTTTTTTAAGGAGTTGGTTCAGAAACTTGTATAGAAACTTTCTTAATAAGCACTCGACAAACGCATTTCGAGAAAATACACAAAGTCCCAGCTATGGACCTAGTGCATCCTCATCACAGAGGTATCTTGCATTTACCTACAAGTAATTGGATCTCATATGGAGATGTTTAGTGAAGTAGAATGGAAAAAATCGAGTGCAACTACACAAGAACTAGTCTATAATCGCTGCTTCGGAATGAGTTTTACAAATGTCAATCAAACATGGATATCTGACTCATACGGAGTCCATTTTTGCTCTACAAGTAGTCAAAACGTTTGTGATGACCATATGCTTCAAATGATTCTTTCATAGGTAACTTTTGGAGAACTTTTCTTAAAGAGTTCGTTCAGAAACTTGTATAGAAACTTCCTTAATGAGTACTAGACAAACGCATTTCGAGAACATACACAAAGTCCCAAATATGGACCTAGTGCATCATCATAACCGAGGTCTGTTGCATTTCCCTACAAGTAATTGGATCTCATATCGAGATGTTTAGTGAATTAGAATGGAAATAATCGAGTGCAACTACACAAGAACTAGTCTGTAACTGTCGTTCGGAATCAGTTTTGCGCAGTGTTAACTGAAACATGGATATCTGACTCATACAGAGTCCGTTTTGGCTCCTCAAGTAGTAAAAACTTTTGTGATGACCATATGCTTGAAAGGATTCTTTCATAGGGAACTTTTGGAGAACTTTTCTTAAGGAGTTCATTCAGAAACTTGTATAGAAACTTTCTTAATGAGCACTCGACAAACGCATTTCGAGAACATACACAAAGTCCGAGCTATGGACCTAGTGCATCCTCATAACCGAGGTCTCTTGCATTTACCTACAAGTAACTGGATCTCGTCTGGAGATGTTTAGTGAAGAAGAATGGAAAAAATCAAGTGCAACTACACAAGAACTAGTATGTAACTGCTGCTCGAATGAGTTTTCTGCAAAGGTCAATCAAACATGGATATCTGACTCATACGGAGTCCGTTTTGGCTCTACAAGTTTTCAAAACATTTGTGATGACCAGATGCTTCAGAAGATTCTTTCATAGGGAAGTTTTGCAGAACTTTTCTTAAGGAGTTCGTTCAGAAACTTGTATAGAAACTTTCTTAATGAGCACTAGACAAACGCATTTCGAGAACATACACAAAGTCCCAAATATGGACCTAGTGCATCATCATAACCGAGGTCTGTTGCATTTCCCTACAAGTAATTGGATCTCATATCGAGATGTTTAGTGAAGTAGAATGGAAAAAATCGAGTGCAACTACACAAGAACTAGTCTGTAGAATCGTTGCTCGAATCAGTTTTATGCGATGTCAATGAAACATGGATATCTGACTCATACGGAGTCTGTTTTGGCTCCACAATTAGTAAAAACGTTTGTGACGACCAGATGCTTCAAAGGATTCTTTCATAGGGAACTTTTGGAGAACTTTTCTTAAGGAGTTCATTCAGAAACTTGTATGGAAACTTTCCTAATGAGCACCCGACAAACGCATTTGAGAACATACACAAAGTCCAGCTTATGGACCTAGTGCATCACCATAACCGAGGTCTCTTGCATTTCTATGCAAGTAATTGGATCTCATATGGAGATGTTTAGTGAAGTAGAATGGAAAAAATCGAGTGCAACTACACAAGAACTAGTTTGTAATTGTCGTTCGGAATCAGTTTTGCGCAGTGTTAACTGAAACATGGATATCTGACACATACGGAGTCCGTTTTGGCTCCACAAGTAGTCAAAACGTTTATGACGACTAGATTCTTTAAATGATTCTTTCATAGGGAACATTTGGAGAACTTTTCTTAAGGAGTTTGTTCAGAAACTTGTATGGAAACTTTCCTAATGAGCACCCGACAAACGCATTTCGAGAACATACACAAAGTCCCAGCTATGGACCTAGTGCATCATCATCACCGAGGTCTCTTGCATTTCCCTACAAGTAATTGGAAAGCAGAATGGAAAAAATAGAGTGCAACTACACAAGAACTAGTGTGTAACTATCGTTCGGAATGAGTTTTGCGCAACGTTAACTGAAACATGGATATCTGACTCATACGGAGTCCATTTTGGCTCCACAAGTAGTCAAAACGTTTTGGAGAACTTTCTTAAGGAGTTCGTTCAGAAACTTGTATAGAAACTTTCTTAATGAGCACCCGGCAAACGCATTTCGAGAACATACACAAAGTCCAACTATGGACCTAGTGCATCATCATAACCGAGGTCTCTTGCATTTCTATACAAGTAATTGGATCTCATATGGAGATGTTTAGTGAAGTAGAATGGAAAAAATCGAGTGCAACTACACAAGAACTAGTCTCTAACTGTCGTTTGGAATCGGTTTTGCGAAGTGTTAACTGAACATGGATATCTGACTCATACGGACTCCGTTTTGGCTCCACAAGTAGTCAAAACGTTTATGACGACCAGATGCTTCAAATGATTCTTTCATAGGGAACTTTTGGAGAACGTTTTTTAAGGAGTTCGTTCAGAAACTTGGATAGAAACTTTCTTAATGAGCACTCGACAAACGCAATTCGAGAACATACACAAAGTCCCAGCTATGGACCTAGTGCATCCTCATCACCGAGGTATCTTGCATTTACCTACAAGTAATTGGATCTCATATGGAGATGTTTAGTGAAGTAGAATGGAAAAAATTGAGTGCAACTACACAAGAACTAGTCTGTAACTGTCGTTCGGAATGAGTTTTGCGAAGTGTCAACTGAAACATGGATATCTGACTCATACGGAGTCCGTTTTGGCTCTACAAGTAGTCAAAACGTTTGTGATGACCAGATGCTTCAAATGATTCTTTCATAGGTAACTTTTGGAGAACTTTCCTTAAGGAGTTCGTTCAAAAACTTTTATAGAAACATTCTTAATGAGCACTAGACAAACGCATTTGGAGAACATACACAAAGTCCCAAATATGGACCTAGTGCATCATCATAACCGAGGTCTGTTGCATTTCCCTACAAGTAATTGGATCTCATATCGAGATGTTTAGTGAAGTAGAATGGAAAAAATCGAGTGCAACTACACAAGAACTAGTCTGTAACTGTCGTTCGGAATCAGTTTTGCACAGTGTTAACTGAAACATGAATATCTGACACATACGGAGTCCATTTTGGCTCCACAAGTAGTAAAAACTTTTGTGATGACCAGATGCTTCAAAGGATTCTTTCATAGGGAACTTTTGGAGAATTTTTCTTAAGGAGTTCATTCAGAAACTTGTATAGAAACTTTCTTAATGAGCACTCGACAAACGCATTTCGAGAACATACACAAAGTCCGAGCTATGGACCTAGTGCATCCTCATAACCGAGGTCTCTTGCATTTACCTACAAATAACTGGATCTCGTATGGAGATGTTTAGTGAAGTAGAATGGAAAAAATCGAGTGCAACTACACAAGAACTAGTCTGTCACTGTCGTTCGGAATCAGTTTTGCGCAATGTTAACTGAAACATGGATATCTGATTCATACGGAGTCAGTTTTGGCTCCGCAACTAGTCAAAACGTTTATGACAACCAGATGCTTCAAATGATTCTTTCATAGGGAACTTTTGGAGAACGTTTTTTAAGGAGTTCGTTCAGAAACTTGTATAGAAACTTTCTTAATGAGCACTCGACAAACGCATTTCGAGAACATACACAAAGTCCCAGCTATGGACCTAGTGCATCCTCATCACCAAGGTATCTTGCATTTCCCTATAAGTAATTGGATCTCATATGGAGATGTTTAGTGAAGTAGAATGGAAAAAATCGAGTGCAACTACACAAGAACTAGTCTCAGAATCGCTGCTCGAATGAGTTTTGCGCAGTGTTAACTGAAACATGGATATCTGACTCATACGGAGTCCGTTTTGGCTCTACAAGTAGTCAAAACGTTTGTGATGACCAGATGCTTCAAATGATTCTTTCATAGGGAACTTTGGAGAACTTTTCTTAAGGAGTTAGTTCGAAACTTGTATAGAAACTTTCTTAATGAGCACTAGACAAACGCATTTGAGAACATACACAAAGTCCCAAATATGGACCTAGTGCATCATCATAACCGAGGTCTCTTGCATTTCCCTACAAGTAATTGGATCTCATATGGAGATGTTTAGTGAAGTAGAATGGAAAAATCGAGTGCAATTACACAAGAACTAGTCAGAACTATCGTTCGGAATCATTTTTTTGCAGTGTTAATCTGAAACATGGATATCGCACATCTGAGTCTATTTTGGCTCCACAAGTAGTCAAAACGTTTGTGACGACCAGATGCTTCAAAGAATTCTTTCATAGGGAACTTTGGAGAACTTTTCTTAAGGAGTTCGTTCGAAACTTGTATAGAAACTTTTTAATGAGCACCGACAAACGCATTTCGAGAACATACAAAAGTCCCAGCTATGGACCTAGTGCATCATCATAACCGAGGTCTCTTGCATTTCCTACAAGTAATTGGATCTCATATGGAGATGTTTAGTGAAGTAGAATGGAAAAATTGAGTGCAACTACACAAGAACTAGTCTCATGAATCGTCGTTCGGAATGAGTTTTCTGCAGTGTTAATGAAACATGGATATCTGACTCATACGGAGTCCGTTTTGGCTCCACAAGTAGTCAAAACGTTTGTGACAACCAGATGCTTGAAAGGATTCTTTCATAGGGAACTTTTGAGAACTTTTCTTAAGGATCGTTCAGAAACTTGTATAGAAACTTTCTTAATGAGCACTCGACAAACGCATTTCGAGAACATACACAAAGTCCCAACTATGGACCTAGTGCATCATCATAACCGAGGTCTGTTGCATTTCCCTACAAGTAATTGGTTCTCATATGGAGATGTTTAGTGAAGTAGAATGGAAAAAATCGAGTGCAACTACACAAGAACTAGTCATGAATCGTCGTTCGAAATCAGTTTTGCAGTGTTAAGCAAACATGGATATCGACATCATCTGGAGTCCGTTTTGGCTCCACAAGTAGGAAAACGTTTGTGATGACCAGATGCTTCAAAGGATTCTTTCATAGGAAACTTTTGGAGAACTTTTCTTAAGGAGTTCGTTCAGAAACTTGTATTGAAACTTTCTTAATGAGCACTCGACAAACGCATTTCTAGAACATACACAAAGTCCGAGCTATGGACCTAGTGCATCCTCATAACCGAGGTCTTTTGCATTTCCCTACAAGTAATTGGATCTCGTATGGAGATATTTAGTGAAGTAGAATGGAAAAAAATCGAGTGCAACTACACAAGAACTAGTCGATGGCTGCGTTCGGAATCAGCTTTTATGCAATGTTAATGAAACATGGATATCGACTCATACTGAGTCTGTTTGGCTCCACAAGTAGGAAAAACATTTGTGATGACCAGATGCTTCAAAGGATTCTTTCATAGGGATCTTTTGGAGAACTTTTCTTAAGGAGTTCGTTCAGAAACTTGTATAGAAACTTTCTTAATGAGCACTCGACAAACGCATTTCGAGAACATACACAAAGTCCCAACTATGGACCTAGTGCATCATCATAACCGAGGTCTCTTGCATTTCCTAAAAGTAATTGGATCTCATATGGAGATGTTTAGTGAAGTAGAATGGAAAAAATCGAGTGCAACTACACAAGAACTAGTCTCAGAATCGTTGCTCGAATCAGTTTTATGTGAGTGTTAATGAAACATGGATATCGACTCATATGGAGTCTGTTTTGGCTCCACAAGTAGGAAAAACGTTTGTGATGACAAGATGCTTCAAAGGATTCTTTCATAGGGAACTTTTGGAGAACTTTTCTTAAGGAGTTCATTCAGAAACTTGTATAGAAACATTCTTAATGAGCACTCGACAAACGCATTTCTAGAACGTACACAAAGTCCGAGCTATGGTCCTAGTGCATCCTCATAACCGAGGTCTCTTGCATTTCCCTACAAGTAATTGGATCTCGTATGGAGATGTTTAGTGAAGTAGAATGGAAAAAATCGAGTGCAACTACACAAGAACTAGTCAGTAACTGTCGTTCGGAATCAGTTTTGCGCAATGTTAACTGAAACATGGATATCTGACTCATATGGAGTCTGTTTTGGCTCCACAAGTAGGAAAAACGTTTGTGATGACAAGATGCTTCAAAGGATTCTTTCATAGGGAACTTTTGGAGAACTTTTCTTAAGGAGTTCATTCAGAAACTTGTATAGAAACTTTCTTAATGAGCACTCGACAAACGCATTTCTAGAACATACACAAAGTCCCAGCTATGGACCTAGTGCATCCTCATAACCGAGGTCTCTTGCATTTCCCTACAAGTAATTGGATCTCATATGGAGATGTTTAGTGAAGTAGAATGGAAAAAATCGAGTGCAACTACACAAGAACTAGTCGATGAATCGTAGTTCGAATCAGTTTTATGCAATGTTAATCAAACATGGATATCTGACTCATACGGAGTCCGT
The DNA here is from genome assembly GCA_021605205.1 of Aegilops longissima. Classification (NCBI taxonomy): domain Eukaryota; kingdom Viridiplantae; phylum Streptophyta; class Magnoliopsida; order Poales; family Poaceae; genus Aegilops; species Aegilops longissima. Next base: position 163,723,936 of record CM038681.1, on the reverse strand, counting down.
TTTGGCTCCACAAGTAGGAAAAACGTTTCTGATGACCAGATGCTTCAAATGATTCTTTCATACGGAACTTTTGGAGAACTTTTCTTAAGGAGTTCGTTCAGAAACTTGTATAGAAACTTTCTTAATGAGCATTCGACAAACGCATTTCGAGAACATACACAAAGTCCGAGCTATGGACCTAGTGCATCATCATAACCGAGGTCTCTTGCATTTCCCTACAAGTAATTGGATCTCATATGGAGATGTTTAGTGAAGTAGAATGGAAAAAATCGAGTGCAACTACACAAGAACTAGTCTGTAATTGTCGTTCGGAATCAGTTTTGCGCAGTGTTAACTGAAACATGGATATCTGACTCATACGGAGTCCGTTTTGGCTCCACAAGTAGTCAAAATGTTTGTGACGACCAGATGCTTCAAAGGATTCTTTCATAGGGAACTTT